>PGTU02003178.1:0-17428 GCA_002896215.2 Cicer echinospermum
TGATTTTGATATGGCTGGAGACATTGATTCTAGAAAGTCTACTTCAGGCTACTTGATTAAGCTTGCAGGGGGAGCTGTGGCATGATAATCCAGATTGCAGAGGTGTGTTGCATTGTCCACTACTGAGGCAGAGTTCATTGCCATTACAGAAGCATGCAAGGAATTGTTATGGTTGAGGAAATTCTTGCAGGAGCTTGGTTTTGTTCAAGATAAGTATTTGCTATTTTGTGATAATCAAAGTGCAATTCATCTTGGTAAGAATTCAACCTTTCATTCTAGGTCCAAGCACATTGATGTTAGGTATCATTGGATACGTGATGCTTTGGATGTGGGTTTGTTGGAATTGGCCAAGGTTCATACAGTGATAATGGATACTGATATGATGACCAAGGCATGTACCGAGAAAGCAAGTTGAATTGCTGTGAGATCGGCCAGTTTGGCGGTCACCTCCACAAGTTGTGGGGGGAGATATGTTGGTTTTGGGCCCCTTCCTCTATGTGGAGAAAGGCCCAATATGTGCAAGTCTGTGTGCTCACTTAACCAAGTGGGAGGAGAGGTCAGATTAGTGGGCTGCAAGAGCTGTTAATTCAGAGGAGAGAGGAAAAGAGAAAGAGAGAGAGGAAGAGCAAACCCTATTTTCTATTTTAACAGAGCAGCTGCACTAGATCGCGATTTCTCCTTGTTTCACCGTCGGACGGGCTGAAATTGGACAGCAGGTTCGTGACTCATGGTACTTCATTCTGACCGTTTGGATCGGTCGATCAGAGGTCTGAGGTGGGAGAGAATTGAACCGGACAGCAGCATTGTTCTGGTTTATTTTTTTTGCTGAACTTTGTTCTCAATTTCAGTTTGTTTCTCATTGTATTGGCTGATTGTTAGTGCTGGTTACCTTGTTGTTTTTGGCTGGTTACTGAGCACGAATTGTGCATATTTAGAAACTGCTCTGTAGCCCATATTTTTGATCATAGTGGAGCTCTATTACTGGCTTGGTCCCATGGTTGTTTACTTCTCACCATTGAGAAGGTTTCCACGTTAAAAAATTATTGTGTCTATTGTGATGGTGATTTTAGGTTGCTGTGATTATTTGTTGATGCTCCTCACAGATTCTTGCAAGTTTGAGAAATTGATTATCCGCTGCATATTGCTCTGTTAGAGTTGTTATTGTATTTGTTTGTTGAATTTCCCATCAATTTTTTCCTAACTGTAGAAATGCAGAATTTGAAGCAAAGTCAAACGACGGTAATCTTCCAAAAAGAATGGTTTCGCTCTAACGAGGTTTGTTGCTTCTTTTTTTATTTTAATTATATAATATAAATACAACACGTGAATAATTTTATTCTTTTCTACTTACTATCTCCTTTGAATTGGAAGAATTGTTTTGGGAGAATGAACAAACTTCTCTCTTGAAATTAATGTGTTAGACCTCTAATTAAGGAACAGTTATTGTGCAGTTTTTATTATGTGTGCAATTTTTATTATGTGTTGGCAGTTTGTGTGTTTAACGAATTATAATAAATAGGGAAGTTATAGAAAAGGGGGTTATGGGGTTATTTTGAATTAAGGAAAGGAAGGGAGAAGCCAAGCTCTCGAATCTTGGCAGGAACCAACCTTGTAACTACATTACCATTGTTTCTTTGAACTTCTATGATGTACTCGTGTATGATTGCTGTAATAAAAGTACAGTCCTCAACATATTGCCACAGATAGTTTATTTGCATTACATGTTGTTTAATCAAGCTTGAATCTGAGGATCAATTGTAAGAAGTCTATATACACTAATATTTTTCAGTTGTTCTGCTATCTTCATATCTCTATTGGAAATTAATTTTCCATCTTGGAAACCTTTGTTACCTGATGCTTACATAACATGTTTCTATAAACAGGACTATTTTCCCTCCCGTTCCATGAATCAAACAGTGAGGTTTGTCAGGGATAAGCTTGATAAGGTAATGTGTACCTTATTTAAGAATATGATTTGGAGTCTATTATAGTGTTGAGCTTTGAAACAATATCTTCTTCTCATCCAGATTCAATCCAGTGGCGAGCATCTACAAGCTGGATCAACATCAAAAAAAAGCACGAGTTGATAATAGGAGGAGGATTTAATGTGTAAAATTAAAAAGTTTTAGGTAATTGTGATGTTCTCTTAGGTTGTGTTTGAGAGGTTTTTGGAGAGAAGGGGGAGGCTTATGGCTAGCCTCCTCCTTGTTTGGGAGTTTTATAGAAAATTGGAAAGACATTTGGGAAATATTTAAAAAAAACTCTTCAAACACATCTTATATGTATTTTTTGAGTTCCCCAAATTGAGGTACTCAAAAGAAAAAAAATGAAATGATTTTTTACCCTTTGCAAATTGAAAGTACACATACTAATATCAGAATGGAGCCCTACTTATCGATTTTCCTTCTCTCTCTCTCTCTCTCAAGCTCTATTCATTCTTTCTGGTTCAAGATCGATTCCTTTTGGGATTTTGTTCGAATTAATTGTTATAAGGTAAAACAACTCTCTTGCTCTCTTCTTCACACTCTGTCTCTTCACAGCAAAGCTTAATTTTGCTTGTGATTTGTGTGCTTGGATTTGAGTTCATCTGAGTTTATTTGTCTTTTGTGCAGGGGTGAAAGTGTATTATGAATTCCATTGAGTGTCTGTGCTCTTGCAATTACCTAGAGGTAGATATTTCACTCGTTCTTCTTAGCTCTTATGTAGTTTGAAATTTGTAATGTATCCATATTAACTTGCTTCTGGTTGAATTTGTTTTTCCATTTGTGGAAATTATTGTCTTTGTAAATAGGGCAAAACCTTGTTTGAGTTACATCAATTACTATTTTAATAAATTATTAGTATAGTTAATTGATATGAATATCAATATTTTACTTCAAAACATAATACTCTTAAACATAATTGATCACTCTATTTATTCAATATTAAAATTTTGTCTTTAATTGTAATATTTAATCAATATTATATATGTTATTTTTAATTTAATATTTTTTATTTAACGGTAATAATTAATATACTAATTCTTAATAAATAAAATAAAGTAAAATTATTATTTTCTATTTTTTTAATATTTGTGAAGTACTGTTCAAATAAGCTTCTTTCTGTTTTTTTAAGACAAAAGAAGTATTATTAATACTAAGCAATTGTACTCACTTTTCAATAGAGCCGTCAAAAAAGCCCTCAGCTACAAGGCCCCCTTACTTTTTTTGTTTTATTATTAGGCCCCCCATCAAAATAATCTTTTAAGGGGCCATTAATTTAGGCTCATTATTTAATGGGGCCTAAGGGAGGGGGCCCTAAGGGCCCATAGGCCTTTTTTCTTGAAAAAAAAAATTTATTAAAAAAAAGTGAAAATTTTTTATCGAAAAAAAGATCAGAAACTTTTTGTCGAAAAAAAATAGGAATTTTTTTATCGAAAAAAAAACGAACATGTTTTATCCCAAAAAAAGTCGGACATTTTTTATCGAAAAAAATTGGAAATTTTTTATCGAAAAAAATGGGAAATTTTACGAAAAACCGGACATTTTTTTAACGAAAAAAAATCGGAAAATTTTTATTGAAAAAAAGAATCGGGCATTTTTGTCGGAAAAAATCAAAAAAATTTTTTATCGAAAAAAAAGTCAGAAAATTTTTAATTCGAAAGAAATCAGAAATTTTTATCGAAAAAAAATCGGAAAATTTTATAGAAAAAATTAAATAAAAAAAATTATCGGTGAAAAAATTGAAAAACTTTATTTCTCAAAAAAGAAAATCGATTCTTTTTTTAAAAAAGTGGGCCTATGGGCCTCCTAAGCCCACAAATTTTTAGGGGGCCTTGTTTTGGGGACAATATTATTTTATTAATATTTTGGACATACTTTTCAAGAAATATTTATCAAATTTATACCAAACTACAACTAATTGCAAGGTCACTACCCTGTGCTTTAGATAGTATCCTTGTGCTTTCTTTAGTTGGAATTAATGTTGGATGAATATTATGCATAAGCCTAATTATATATTCTTATCACATATCATATTGTTATAATAATGAATATGAAATTAACATACATTTTAAATAGTTAGGCTATGAATTGCTAAATTATGATGGCAATTATAACATTTATAATGTAATTAATTTGATAGAGAATGACACCTTAATAACAATTTTATGATAAAGATAGATTATTAGTTAAAATATAAGACGAATGTGAACATAAATACTTGCTGTTATATTCCCATATATAGTTGTAAAATTTCATCCATATCAGACGAAGCGACAAGGAATGATTTGTGGATCAAAATCTATTCTCATTGTCAATTATTGTATTCACATTAATAATATCTAGTTTCAAAATTTATACTACATATGTATAATGTTTCTTAAGTGTTGATTACCTTATATTTTATAGGATCTATATAAAAAAAAAAATTATAAATGCAGACTATATGTGACAATCTATTATATTTATGACAAGTATAATTATAAGCTATTTTTGTTTTTTATGTCGAAAACAAAAAAAAATACTTTAAATTTATTTTAGGTATATATTATTTTATAGAACTATAAGATGTAAAAGCATCCTATAGATACAAAGAATTTGAATTAAATACAAATTGACATGAAGAAAATATAAATGATAAATACTTTGTAGAATTAATTTACTTTTTAGTTGAATTCACCAACTTTTAATAACTCACCACTATTAAAGATGAGAATCTATCCCAAGAAAAAAATTATATTTCAATAAATAAACAAACTGATTCACCTTATTTTTATATATGCATTAAATTATATAAAGTTGTCATAGATCTCTTCGTTTTTGTATATTATTAGAATTAGAATCTGCCATATATATTTTTTAATTTATGTTTGTTCAATGTTGATATCACTCTAATTCAAAGACGACTCATACTTCATGTTGGTTTAATTCTAAAGTTTATAATCAGCTCTGTGGCCCGTGATAAAATACCATTGCAAAAATATTTGCTGTCAAAATTTCAGCTCTTTTAATGTAAATAATTAATACACAAATGGCAAGTACAACTTTTGTATCATATTTTATGTGTGAAGCTCCTTCTGTCCCACAGCTAAGCTAATGATTCTAAATATAATAATAATAATAATAATAATAACTTCATAAATCCCTAACCACTAGTATAATACATAATTAATTTCATCTATGCTTTATATTTATTTGAAGTTCATGACACGTCTTCTCCTACACTTTGACACTTCTTTTGTCAAATCAACATTCTTAGACATATCTTCCTTTCAGTTATAACAATTTGTCTGTATTAGGGAAATAAAGTAAGAGGAAAAAAAATAAAAGTACCTATTAATTAATGCTTTGGATACTAATGAAGTAAGGAGAAATATATTTTAATCATTAACGAATATATCTCACCACTTTTTATCTTAATATTAATGAAGTATAAGATCAAAAAATTTACTAATTTAATTCAAACAAGTTTTAATTCAGTTTTGTTTTAATAGGAGTTGTTATTCAGGGGTGATGATTATTATGAATTTTAGCATTAATTATATAATATCAGGCGAATATATGATTTATTGTATGATAATCATTAATAATAGTTTAAGATAGGCAAAATTGTTTCCGATTAGAAATTACTAATGATTGAATTGAATGGAAGATTATCTTACAAGGTTCTTTAAAGAGACAATTGAGATGAAGTTTGATAGTCTAGACATGTGAATATCTGATCAACATCTGCGTTGTATTTAATGTTGGGAAAAAAATAAAGAAATATTAATTGAAAGTTTTCCCATTTTGCATTATGTCATTAATTCGATGAAGTAGAAAAATCTATAATTAGAACCTAAGGAGCCACTTAGTGTGCGCCCATGTTAAAAAGATTGTAACATTAGTTCATTACATCCAGAAAATTAAAATTTAGTTTCACAAGTTTTAACAGATACTAATTCTTATATATATATTAAAACTATCATTTAAGTTACTTAAAATTAATTTAAATAAACACCTCATAGATTAGGTCTCTCCTTCTTAGTATGCTTTTCTTTTAGCAATTTTAAAGACATTCAATAAAATCAATATTTTATTGCAACAAGTTTTTTATTCAATTTAAGTTGAAGGTTTCTCTATTTTTAATCTGCCTCGAGATTAAATGAGAAATGTCAGAAAATGAATTAAAAAAGTAGGTGGGAATTAATACGATCTGCTTTTCACAATGGTGGAATTATAGACATTATGAAATTCATTAATAAAAAACTGAGGTACGTAGAAAGAAAGATGATTGAAATTTTGAATCACTATATTTTTTGTGCAATTCATATATCGTGTGCTACAGTGTGTTTTTATCGACTATGTTAGTATGTGTGATCTTGTTTCATTGTGACTATTAATTTGTGGTTCTCGCTGGATTTGTTTACAATTATTATTTATGCGCTAGTAGTTCTCTTCATATTTTATATACACAAGTAAATTTGAGTTTGTTTGTTTATTTGTTGTGAAAATCCAGACTAAATGTTTTCCAATCATTAAATCAGAATTTAAAATAGTTTACTCAAATAACGCCTATAAAGTACCGAAATTAATTCAAAAGATTAAATAATTTCAACCTATAGAAAAATGCCAGTATTTTCTTTGTTGTGCTTAACTTAACACAATTGGACATCTACTATTCTAACTGAATTAGGATTAAGATTATATCTTACCGCTATGATTATAATTAAAATTAATAAAATCTAATATTTAATTGAGAATTTTAGTTATTAACTAGTAATTTTGATTAATTTAATTTAGATTAAATCACATTAATATGAATTTGGAATTCTCTTTATTGTTTATTTGAAGTTTAAGCATTGCGACATGATGTTAAACACTTTGAATTATGTTTTAATCAATTTGATTGTTTGTTTAAAATTTGTTATTTAGTTTGGATTTATAAAAACTTTTGTCCACTATTTAATCATTATAACGTTTGATAATAAACATATATTTAGATTGATAAAATATGATAGAATAAAGTGGAATGATAATATATATTAGAGTAAAGTGGAGTACGGACTACTACTCTCTGCACATTTTAATGATTATTAATGTGAGTTTAATAAATGAAACCGTTAACCCGTGAAGGCAGAGAACTATTAGAATTTTATTGATAACACCTACCACTACTAGTAACTACCTTGTCGGCAGCATGAGTCACAATCCATTGAAAGCTCACGTTTTTGTGAGAATGGTACTTATAGTGTTATGATCATATTTCAAATAGAACATATAAAGTAATAACTTTTTTATTCATTAGAATCTCTTGCTTCAAAATTATAAAGAGAAAAATGTTCTCTGGTGGATATTAAGAGATAAACCTAGAAGAGGTGAAATTTCAGAAATGAAGGGAAATTAACCACTTAGAGAAGCAGGGAAATAAGACTTTTGTCGAATACAAACCGACTAAAGAAAACAGAGAAGAATAAGAGTTTTGAGGAGGATTAGAAATATATATAGAGATGAAATTGAGAACAAGTTGAGTCTGAACGTTTTATTCATCAATGGATGAGGAGAAAGGGTTATCAACAAGATGTTTGATCTTCCCCAATTTAGCCATTGTTAGATTTGGAGAAGGATACAAAAGGAAAAGGAAGATGAATATTGTGACGGAGGAGTGTCTGCAAACTTATACTTATGCAGGTTTATTTTTATACAAAATGTCTTGTTTCATAATTAATTACCAATCATCAAACTCGTTACAATAATTAATAAAATTAGATAGTGCAACCGGTGAAATAGTAAATACAGTACTCCTCTTCAAGTAAAAAACATATACTACTAACATAATATTTTAGGTGTGGAGTATTGTTTTTTTCATAGACTCAATTGAGTAGTTAATAAATTAGGTTAGGCAGTGAAAAGCTTCTTGATAGCAATGTTATCAATATGGGTGCCACAAGTAGGGTCATCTCTATACCTAATTCTTAATTACCAACCTAAAATTCTTTGTTAAGGTAAATCTGGTTGAAAAAATTAATAGATAAAGTGAAAAGGACTATATGCAATTATGGACTATAACCCACCCCATCCCGATATTACTCAATCGTTAAAAACATTTTTTAATTGAACTTATGTGTTATTTTTTATTGTTTACGTTTAAGTATAGTTATGAAATTACCAACAGAAATATAGTAGGGTTAAATTCAACTTAATCATTATAAATGTTTAATCCTATAAATAAGTATGGGGAAGTACGTAAATTTAATTAGTGATTGAACATTTTAAGATAAAATATCAAATGGTAACATTAAACTTAATTATAGTTATGCCATTTTGCCGTCTTTTCTGGACAAGTTCGGTAAAGCCATTGATATTGATCATAAAATCAATCTAAGTAAACGCCTTAAGTATGTTTTACTGTGATTGAGATCAAAAATTGATAATCACATTTTAAAATCTTCCCACATTTTTTTAAACAAGAAACCCAACAATCTTGGGAAACAAAAAATTAGATATAATTTGATATCTAATTCAATTATATTTAACTACTATATTTAAAATTTGTAATGATTTTCACTACAAAACCGCCAGCAGTATTAAACAAACCCATTTTGAATTACTTATTTGGTTTATAAGGATGATAGAGGTAATAAAAGGGATGAATTTGGTAATTACGAAGTAATGCATTGAATTAATGACTTTCAACCTATTGTAAAAATGGATTCTAACAATTTAATAGTTTTTTAAAATAATTTTAGACAAATTCAAAATCAACATTACTATTTACCCAAAAATCAAACAACGAAAATGAGATTAAATTGCAAAATTTAACTCTAACGGCTTATGGAACACCTCATCTCGTTAAAATAAATGTGATAATTATTTTGAGAAAAAAAGAAGTATTTGATATAAGATCACGTAACACTTTTTAAATATAAGCAAATATCAAATTCAACGTCAATCTCAATTCAATATTTCAATTCCAAAACAAATTTGAAGGTAGTAATCATCATTGTCCAAATAAGCATATAAATAACATTCTCTCACTCGAAGAAAATGATGTCTTGCTTAACAATTAATCCAAGTGATTCAAAATAAAATCGTGAGTTGGGTGCTCAATTATTACAATTGCGAATAAAGAAAATCTACAACACATAGGTCTCTCCATTTTATTCATTTTTTGATTTTATTCTAACAATATTGGATTTGATCATCGCCTTTGAAAGATGAAGATCTTCTTTATGTAACTATATTTTTTGTGGATGCTTTATTCAAAATCTACCTTTGACTAATTTCTAATATTTCTTCGATCTTCAAATCTACTTTTTTTGTGTTGTTGTTTATTCTAATAATATCCAATGTGTCAACCCGTCACATGACATATTCCTGTATTTCAAATATATAATGAAGAGTATATATAATATTTTATAATACATTTTTAAATTTCAGATTCTTTTTCATTTTAATAAACTTTTTAGCGTAAAAAATATCTAAATAATATAATGTTTTATTTTGTTTATATATCTTAAAATTTTAATTACCCTGAAAAATCAGACATTTAGTATTTTAATATTATCAACATCAACACCTTTATATATATATATATAAAAGTTATAAGTGATAGAAAAATTCATCCCTTACAAATATTATTATTATTATTATTATTATTATTATTACAAAAATACACGTTTTTTTCTCCGACTTCTAATATTATCAAATAAACAATATTGGTAACATGTAAAATTAGTGGTGAAGCTATTCAATTGCATGAGTTAGCTTTGGCTCAAAAAATATTTTTTTATAGAATTAATAATAATAGTTTTATATTTTACTACCTCAAATAAATTTATTTGTAATAAAATTAAAGAAATAAAGAGTAAACAAATAATCACTTGATTGATATATCTATTTATATTATTTTAACATTTTTAATCTCTACAGCAACTATAAATAAAACAATTTTACTGATAAAAGTTGTCAAGAAACAACTTCAAAAATAAAATTGAGATGTATTTTACAAATAATTTAATTGTTTATATTGAAAAAGATAGATTAGTTATTATAGATTTAAAGGAGGGGCGCTAACAAGTGCCAACAATAGGAAATGATTGAAAATTGTGTATTTAGCTTTTAAAATATCAAATTTTAGTTTTTTTAAATATAAAATTTGTACTTTTGTATTCTTAACATGTATTTGTGTTTAGCATGACTCTAGTTATGGACGAATTTGATTATTTTAAAATATTACAGATACTATTGTTATATATAAAAGCAAATTAAAAAAAAAGTCACCTCATTTAAAATTAGTATAACTTTTGCCCAGGTGAAAATTAGCAATTAAAAAAAGTCACCTCAATCAAATTTTCCGTAACAAATAGTTGAGTGAAAATTGGAAATTTATGTAATAGATAATACAATTCAAAAATTTTAAAATTTATAGAATTTTCAAAAAATTTGATGTTGAAAATTTCCATTAAAATGTTATATATAGAAGATTACCAAATTAAAATTTACAGAATTTCTTAAAATTTAAAATTAATGAAACACGTTAATTTTTAATAATATATTATTTACTTTATTTGCAATGGCTAAATGCAGAAAATAAAATGATAGGGCAATACCTCTTCCAAGAGTTGAAAGAACTACACCATTTACATTTGAATCGTTATTTTAGATTATTTTTTAATTATAGTAAAAAGATATCGAAAGAAAAGCTGATCGAATTGAACAGTTAGCTCACATAATCCATATTTGATAGACCAATTTTAATAAATAGTAGGCTAATAATAATAAAGTAGGTTGGATCAATTTGGCTAATTTATATAATTTAACCTTTTAAGGTAGAACGAGCCGGTCCAATCCATTTTACAATTCTAATGAACACTCTTAGTCACATAATTTTTTGTCATTGTCCACTATAATTTCATCTAGGATTATCAATTTAGGTGATGCAATATAAAATTATCAACAACTTTTAGTTTTTTTAAAATAGCGATTTTTTATAATACAAGATTTTATATTTTTTATTTAAAATATTATTTTTCTTTAAAAGGTTTGCATATCATTCTATTAATCGTGAACATGCTAGACGGGGACTGAGATAACGTATCACATATTTTTTATTATTGTATTAAAAAAAAAGCATTTCACTCTGTTTTTATATTAAAAAATAATTATTTCAAAAGATTAAATGTTTCCAATCATTAATAGAGGAATTTAAAATAAGCACTCAAAATAAAAACTATAAAGTACCGAAATTATTCAAAAGATTAAAATATTTTCAACCCTAAGAAAATTAAATTTTCTTTGTTGTGTTTAACTTACACAATTGGACATCTACTACTTCTAACTGAATTAGGATTAAGATTATATCTTTTATAATTGAATTATAATTAAATTAATATATCTAATATTTAATTGAGAATTTTAGATTATTAACCTAGTAATTTTTGATTAATTTGAATTTAGATTAATCCTCATTAATATTGAATTTGGGATTCTCTTATTGTTTATTGAAGTTTAAGCATTGCGACATGAGTTTAAACACTTTTGAATTGTGTTTTATTAATCAATTTGATTGTTGTTTTAAAATTTGTTGTTTAGTTTTGATTTATAAAACCATTTATCCACTATTTTATCATATTAATTTGAATAAAAACATATATTTTAGATTGATGAATATGATAGAATAAGTGGAATGATAAATATGATAGAGTTAAAGTGGAGTTACTATACTACTACTCTCTGCACATTTTAATGATTATTAATGTGGAATTTTAATAATGAACTGGTAATCTAGAAAGGTTGCTATTTAGAATTTATGATACATCTACCACTACTAGTACTAGTAGTAGTATTGATTTTAAGATAAGATTTACAAATGATATTAGAGTTTTAAAATAACTATCACAATTAAAAAGATTTTGTTTTAAAATTAAAAATTTAATTTTTAAATAATATTAATTTTTTATTTCATATTTCATTTAATTAATATTATTGATAATTAATATTATGAATATAATAATTGATTTGTTGTATTGAAGAGGTGTGTATCATCGTGTATATAAACTATTTAGACCTCACTTTTTATTTTTGTTGCCGTAGAAATATAATTGATATATTTGGTTTTTAAAAGTCATATTACAAATTAAATATTTTTTATCGTCACAAATGAATTTCTATCTTTTATTCTAATTATTTTTATTTATTTTAGTTCATGTAAAATTAAATTCTCATGGATTTATAGTAATAAACTATTAGAATTCAACTGTTCGTATTACCAAGTAATTCTTTAATTATCTTAGCCGTCAAATTATATCTCATTAATCAGTGACTATCTAATAGGAGGAGATCAGGAAAATAATATTGTATAAAACTTTCAAAAGTAGAGATATTTGGACCAGTAGAATGTGAAGCTATAAATGGGATGGAGGAAAACTATACTCTTATCTGTTAAAAGAAAATAAAATGAATACAAGAAAAGGGCAACTTTAGATAGATATGAAAAGTGGTACAATTGCTTAGTATTAATAATACTTCTTTTGTCTTAAAAAAAAGAAAGAAGCTTATTTGAACAGTACTTCACAAATATTAAAAAAATAGAAAATAATAATTTTACTTTATTTTATTTATTAAGAATTAGTATATTAATTATTACCGTTAAATAAAAAATATTAAATTAAAAATAACATATATAATATTGATTAAATATTACAATTAAAGACAAAATTTTAATATTGAATAAATAGAGTGATCAATTATGTTTAAGAGTATTATGTTTTGAAGTAAAATATTGATATTCATATCAATTAACTATACTAATAATTTATTAAAATAGTAATTGATGTAACTCAAACAAGGTTTTTGCCCTATTTTACAAAGACAACTAATTTCCACAAAATGGAAAACAAAACTCAACCAGAAGCAAGTTAATATGGATACATTACAAATTTCAAACTACATAAGAGCTAAGAAGAACGAGTGAAATATCTACCTCTAGGTAAATGCAAGAGCACAGACACTCCAATGGAATTCATAATACACTTTCGCCCCTGCACAAAAGACAATAAACTCAGATGAACTCAAATCCAAGCACACAAATCACAAGCAAAATTAAGCTTTGCTGGTGAAGAGACAGAGTGTGAAGAAGAGAGCAAGAGAGTTGTTTTACCTTATAACATTAATTCGAACAAATCCCAAAAGGAGATCGATCTTGAACCAGAAGGAATGAATAGAGCTTGAGAGAGAGAGAGAGAGAGAGGAAATCCGATAATGTAGGGCTCCATTCTGATATTAGTAGTGTACTTTCAATTTGCAAAGGGTAAATAAATCATTTCCATTTTTTTTCTTTTGAGTACCTCAATTTGGGGAACTCAAAAAATACATATAAGATGTGTTTGAAGAATTTTTTTTAAATATTTCCCAAATGTCTTTCCAATTTTCTATAAAACTCCCAAACAAGGAGGAGGCTAGCCATAAGCCTCCCCCTTCTCTCCAAAAACCTCTCAAACACAACCTAAGAGAACATCACAATTACCTAACCTTTTTAATTTTCACATTAAATCTCCTCCTATTATCAACTCGTGCTTTTTTGATGTTGATTCAGCTTGTAGTATGCTCGCACTGGATTGAATCTGGATGAGAAGAAGATATTGTTTCAAAGCTCACACTAATACATAGACTCCAAATCATATTCTTAAATACAGGTACACATTACCTTATCAAGCTTATCCTGACAAACCTCACTGTTGATACATGGAACGGGAGGGAAATAGTCCTGTTTATAGAAACATGTTATGTAAGCATCAGGTAACAAAGGTTTCCAAGATGGAAATTTAATTTCTGTTGTTTTTAAAATTCGAAACCTTTGAAAACAATATATGCACCGAAAATATTACTGGGTTGAGTCGCGGGACTAGGTCGCTCTCTCTTTAAGACGTTTCGTAGGCACTGTCCAAAATGTGCAAGGAGACTATCAACCACGAAGTCCCCCGGATAAAACAGCCAGATTCACTGTATCGGAGTTTCCTCTATATGCCAGTCGATTGACTGACTAAGCAAAGGACACAAGATTAGTCTGTTTAGGGTTTGAATGAATCTGAACATTGACATTGACTTTAATACACCACAACCCGAACCGAACCGGCCGGACGGGCGGGCAGGCAGCGGCGCGCGCGCGTGTGGTGGTCCGTTTGCTTGCGTTCTCCCTCCTTCACAAAATTGCGGTGCCCCTTGGGGCCCAACCCAATTGTGAAACTAACTCCTTATAAAGGTCATAAATGAGTGTGTTCCCTCTAATGTGGGACTTCTCATTTTTCAATTCACACATTAAAAGCCATCATCAATGTCATTTATTTTTCATCATTTCCAACAATCCCCCACTTGAATTTAAAAATAGATTCTTGAATAGCGTCAAACGCTTCTATAAGATTGTGCATAAACAAAGGTGTCTTTCGACTTGAACCTTTGCATAGCGAGTAGGATTCAGATTCAACAAGAGTAACTCGTAGTTTTGGAAGCTCTATCTCTGACATCAAAACCCACACACAACCTTTTCATTAGTGTATCTCAAAAGCTCCGTGCATTTAGGGCTCTGCACGTGTATCCCAGTCTAGTGAACGCTCTAGGAATTCTGCCTCGTATTCCATAGGAAGCGGCCCCCACACATCATTCACTGTAGGTGAGTCTATCAAGAGTACTCCTGTAGCCACTAGGTACCCCACTCCATATAGAGATAGATCTCATTAAGAGTTTCTATTGTCCTCATACCTTTTCGCTTCAGGAATCATGCTTTCATTTAACATAGCATGTTCATCTCTATCACTATGACATGTATTACCCATTGAACCTAATCTTGGGATCTCCAGTCCTTTTAGGCCGGGTTACCATCATAAAGTGACTCATTTATCTATAGGCATTAGTCCCATCCTTTTTGGATGTATTTTGACTTTCTCTCTAGCTAATCCTTTCGTCAAAGGATCAACTAAATTTCAACAGTGCGTACATGATCCACAATAACAGCTCCATTCGAAAGTAATTCTCTAACTGTGGATGTGCTTATAACGTATTTGTCGTCTCTTACCGTTATAATAACGATTCTCAATTTTTGCAATAGTCGGCGGTACTATCTCAGTGGATCAACACAGCTGTAACGGCTTATCCCATAAGGGGATTTCTGCTAGCAAGCATCTCAACCACCTTGCTTCTTCACTAGCATTAGCTGAGCTTATCATTTCAGACTCCATAGTGGATGTAGCCAATATTGTCTGTTTCTTCGATTCCATGATACGCACCACCTGCTATTGTGAAAACATAGCCACTGTTGCCTTGAAGTCATCTATAGGGTGTTTCAATCAGCATCATCACTGTATCCTTCAAGGACGACAGGAAAATCTTTGATAGTGTAATCCAAGACTCATGGTCCTTTTAAGGTATCTCATGACTCTATGATAGCGTGCCAATGCTCCATACTAGGTTACTAGTAAACTGCAAAACATCCACGACATAGGCATGTCGGGTCTAGTACAATCAGTTGGCATACCTGAGCTGCCAATGATGCTCGCATATTCAGTTTGTCTACACCTTCCCAGAGTTCTTGAAAAGTGTTACACAACTGGGATCATATAGTGTGTAAGAAGGTTTACAGTCAAAGTAATCATATTTCTTTAGGATCTTTTCAATATAGTGAGATTGATCCAAAGATTCCCATTAATTATATAAAGTTTGTCACTAGATCTCTTCGTTTTTGTATATTTATTAGAATTAGAATCTGCATAATATTTTTTTAATTTATGTTGTTCAATGTTGATATCACTCTATTCAGACACTCATACTTCATGTGGTTTAATTCTAAGTTATAAATCGCTCTGTGGCCCGTGATAAAATACCATTGCAAAAAATATTGCTGTCAAATTTCAGCTCTTTTAATGTTAAATTATTTATACAACAATGCAAGTACAACTTTTGTATCATATTTATGTGTGAAGCTCCTTCTGTCCCACAGCTAAGCTAATGATCTAAATATAATAATAATAATAATAATAATAATAATAATAATAATAACTTCATAAATCCCTAACCACTAGTATAATAATAATACTTTCATCTATGCCTTTATTTTTTTGAAGTTCATGACACGTCTTCTCCTACACTTTGACCTTCTTCTTTGTCAATCAACATTCTTAGACATATCTTCCTTTTCAGTTATAACAATTTGTCTGTAGTTAGAATAAGTAAGAGGAAAAATATAAGTACCTAATTAATTAATATTTGGATACTAATGAAAGTAAGAGAAATATATTTAATCATTAACGATATATTCTCACCACTTATCTTATCATTAATGAATATATTATCAAAAAATTTACTAATTAATTCAAACTAAGTTAAAAATTCAGTTTGTTAAATAGAGTTGTTATTCAAGGTATGATTATTATATCATAGCATTAATAATAATAATAATATTATATGATTTATGTATGATTTCATTAATAATAGTTTAAGATAGGCAAAATTTCCGATTAGAAATTACTAACTGATTGAATTGACATGGAAGATTATCTTACAAGTTCTTTAGACGAGACAAGAGATGAAGGTGATGTCTGAAGACATGTGATATCTGATCAACATCTGCGTTGTATTTAATGTTGTCCGGAAAAAAATAAAGAAAATATTAATTGAAAGTTTCTCCATTTGGCATTATGTCATTAATCGATGAAGTAGAAAAAATCTATAAATTAGAACCTAAGGAGCCACTTAGTGCATTTCATGTCAAAAAGATTGTAACATTAGTTCATTACATCAAGAAAATTAAAATTTAGTCTCAAAAGTTTTAACAGATACTAATTCTTATATATATATTTAAAACTATCAATTTAAGTTATTTAAAATTAATTTTTAAATAAACAACTCATTAATTAGTCTCTCCTTCTTAAGTATGTTTTCTTTTAGCAATTTTAAAGACATCTCAATAAAAAAATATTTATTCAACAAGTTTTTTTATTCCTCAATTTAGTTGCAAAGGTTTCTCTATTTTTATTCTGCTTCGAGATTAATGAGAACAGTCAGAATGAAATTAAAAGTAGGTGGGAATTATAAGATCTGCTTTTCACATGGTGGAATTATGATTAATGAAATTCAATTATATCAAAAACTGAGGTACGTAGAAAAAAAGAGGATTGAAATTTTGAATCATTATATTGTTTTGTGGCAATTCATATATCGTGTGCTAGTGTGTTTTTATTTTTTTATGTTAGTATGTGAACTTTGTTTCTTGTGACTTTAATTTGTGGTCTCGCTGGATTTGTTTACAATTATTATTAATTGAAGTAGTAGTTCTCTTCATATTTTTGGACACAAGTAAATTTGTTTAATTGAATTTTTTTGGACAAGGTTTTATTTTAAATGAATTGAAACTGAAGATTGTGCAACTTAAATTTGCAAAGAGGTAAAATAGTTCATGATTTTGTATGATGTCAAGT
>PGTU02003180.1:0-10072 GCA_002896215.2 Cicer echinospermum
GGGTTGGAGAGTGATAATGAAGAAGGGGAGTTTTATGTGAGAAGATAGGGGTTTTAAAAACATAGTCGTGAAAAGCGCTTGGGCGCGCTTCAGGCGCGCTGTTACAGTAGCAAATACTGAAAAAAAGCGGCTTCAGGCGCGCGTTGGCAGTAATCACACCTGAAAAAGCGCTTCAGGCGCGCTTGGCGTGCGTTTTATCATTTGGAGTTGTGCATCGCTTCTCAACGCATCTTTTTGATTCCTTGGCTCATACCAAACATCAAAACTAAGAGAACTAGCAATTAGAGACTAAAATTGGAATTAATGGAGTAAAATAAATCTGAATGCCAATAAATAAAATACAATTCAAATGATATAAAATTGTTTGCCTTCCTAATAAGCGCTGGTTTAGTGTCTTGACTTGACATTCACCCTTCAAGTGTTGATCAGATTGATGGACTCCATCAAAGTGTTTTGACTCTGCCCCTAAATAAGATTATCATTTGGTCCATTCACCTTAAAGTTCTGATTCGAGTGTGTGTTTTTCAAACTCCACAGCCCCGTATGAGAAATACCTTGATTATCTGAAGGGTCCGACCATCTTGACTTTAGTTTGTCCTAGGGACAAACTTCAATCTTGAGTTGAATTAGGAAGAAACTAGCTCTTCCCTCTTGGAAATTCCTTGATTAATTTTGTTTTTCATGCCATTTCTGGTTTTTCTTTATATATTTTAGTGTTCTCATATGCGAAATTCCGGAACTTCTCTAACTCGTGAAGCTGCAGAATTCTTGATTCGCCTGCCTTAACCAAGTCAAAATTCAAGTATTTCGTCGCCCAAAATGCTCGATGCTCCAGTATCGAGCGGCAAATGACAGGCTTTACCATTACACGATTTGATACGGCGACATACCAAGGAGGCTTTAAAAGCTGTTCGGTAGGCCCAAAGTGCATCATCAAGTTTCGTTGACCAATCTTTTCGTGAGGCATTCACTGTTTTTTCAAGAATTTGCTGAGCTGCCTGTTGGATACTTCAACTTTGCCCACTGTTTGTGGTGATATGGAGTGCCACCCTATGACGCAACATTATATTTCCTCAGAAGTATTCCATTTTTCAGTTTAAAAGTGAGTGATCCTCGTCACAAATCAAAGCTCGAGGTATGCCAAAACAGGGCAAATATGTTCTTCTTGAGAAATGTGTGATGACTGTTTTGAATCATTAGTTTGAGTCGCAAACTGCCTTCAACCCATTTGGAGACATAAATCTACCACCACCAAAATATATACTTTTCTTATATGAGGATGAATTTGGACCCATAAGTCAATACCCCACACGTCGGAACACTTCTACTTCTAATATAGATTTTGCGGCATCTCATCCCCGTTTTGAAATATTACCGTGGCTGCTGGCATCGATCACACTTCTTCTCGTAGTTGGAATGCATCTTTGAACAATGAAGGGCCAAAATAATCCCGAATTGGAGAACTCTTGCTGCATGTCGGATCACCGCTGAAATGACCCCCATATTAGAGTCGTGGCAGGTGCCACAATACCTTTTCTTGCTCCTCCTCGGGGCACACACCTTCGCCGTAAACCATCCACTCCTCTTTTGTACAGAAGGTTCATCCCATACATAGAATTTGGCATCGTGGATAAACTTCTTCGTTGTTGGTACGTGACATCAGATGGATTGTCTCACCTACCTTAAAATAGCACAAGTCGGCAACCAAGGTGCCATGACTATATCGAAGATGTGTCATCGGAAAACTGGTCTCGAATTGGTTATTCCTCATCCTCCTCGAAATTCTCCAATCGAGATAGGTGGATCTACTACAGTATTCTCTGATCCCTTCTTATCTCGGATCTCAATGTCGAATTCTTGTAGTAGCTTAATCCATTTAAGTAATCTTGGTTTCGATTCCTGCTTAGTAAAACAATACCTCAAGGCAGCATGATCAGTGTAAACAATAACTTTCGATCCTAGTATATAAGATCGAAGATTTATCAAAAGCATAAACTACAGCTAAATAATTCTTTTTCAGTTGTGCATAAATGTGTTGGGCCTGATTTAAAACATGGCTAGCATAGTAGATTACATGCAACATTTTATCTTTTCTTTGTCCCAGGACTGCCCCAATAGCATGGTCACTTGCATCACACATGATTTCAAAAGGTAGTGACCAGTCAAGTGTAGTGATAAATGGAACTGTTAAAAGCATGCAAACAATCTCATTGATTTGAAGGGTTTGTCCTTCACAAGAGATATTGTGAGTGGTTTTACAATTTTTGAAAAATCTTTTATAAAATCTTCTCTATATAATCCAGCATGCCTAAAAAGCTTCTAATGCCTTTTTTCGTTGGAGGAGGGGGAGTTTTTCAATAACTTTCAACTTTGGCCTTGTCTACCTCAATCCCCTTGTCGTACCATAAAAATGACATTTTTTCCAATTTAGACCAGTTGGATTTTTCACACCTTTCTAATAACAAGAGACAAACTACTCAAACAATTATCAAAAGATGAACCAAAGACAGAAAGTCGTCCATAAATAACTTCGATATGTTTTCAATCATATCGGAGAATATGGACATCATGCACCTTTCGAATGTGGCAGGTGCATTGCACCAGCCCAAACGACATTCGCCATATGCAGGACACCCCATACGGACATGTGAATGCAGTTTTCTCTTGATTCTTGGATGCCACAACTATCTGATTGTATCCCGAATAGCCATCTAGGAAGCAGTAATAACTCATGTCCGGCTAGCAGCTACCAACATCTGATCAATAAAGGGAGTGGGAAATGATCCTCCTCGTAGCGCTGTTGAACCTTCTATAAGTCAATACCACACTCTCCATCCTATAACCGTTCGTGTAGTAATCAGCTCATTCTTTTCTTTTGTGATCACGTCGTTCCACCCTTTTTAGTACAACTTGGACGGGACTCACCCAAGGGCTGTCTCGAAAATGGGGTAAATGAGACCGGCTTCTAGGAGCTTTACCACTTCTTTTCTAATCACTTCTTTCATTGCCGGATTCATAGTCTCCTTTGGGTTGTACTACCGGTTTGTGATTGTCCTCCTATTAGGATTTTGTGCATACAAAAGTCGGACTTATTTCCTTCAAGTCCTCATGCGACCAGCCGATGGCCCCTTTATGCTTCCGTTTAGACTCTCAACAACTTTTCTTCTGCAATTCACTCAAGCTTGCACTCAATTATGGCTGGATTCTTATCTTCTTCATCTAGGAATACAAATTTCAAATGAAGAGGCAACTGCTTGAGGTTCAATCAGTGGTGTCTAAATTTTCTCTGAGGGCTTACCTTCATTCCCTTTCAACTTCCTCCCATCTTGTAGGAAAATGGGGAGTATGATGGTGATTACCTCCAGCATTGCCAAAACCTCTTTCATCTTTGGATCTTCACTTTCTTTACAACATCTTGGCGCGTAGGCATAACACTCTTTCTAACGACAAATTGGGTGTTTGATTGCTCTATTTCTTCGTTGACTATCTCATTAGATTTCGATTCGATTGCACCATTCTCTTTCTTTTGAGTGTTCCATGGCTTTTAGAATGTTAAAAGTGACGGTTTTCCTTATTTACTTTTAAGGTTAAGTGCCATCTGCTACATCAATCATAGCTCGCCCTATTTCTAAGAACGGTCTTTCCAAAATCAAAGGAATGGTTCATTGTCTTCCTCCATGTCTAGTACCACGAAATCCACTGAAAAATAAACTTGTCCACTTTTAACCAACACATCTTCCCACCACTCCATAGGGTCTTCATTGAGCGATCCGCAAATGTAGCATAAGTTGATGTGTCTTGACTTTTCCAATGCCCCAATTTTTTGTATATAGAAAGGGGCATAAGGCTCACACTAGCCCCAAGATTACACAACGCCTTCCCAAAGTTCTATTTCCATAGCGCACGGGATGAGAAGCTTCCAGGAATCCTTGAGCTTTGGCGGCAGTTTTTCTCTGTAGTATAGCACTACATTCTTCCGTAAGCATCATTGTTCACCGCCAATTTTTCTTTTCTTCGATAGAATCTCCTCATGAACTTGGCGTATGTTGGCATCTGTTCTAAAGCCTCTGCAAAAGGAATTGTTAATCTGTAATTTTTTAAAAACATCAAGAACTTACTGATTGTTTTTATGTAATCTTCCTTTTTTAAACCTTTGAGGAAACGGAGTCGAATTTTTGGTTTTGCAGTGGTTCCCTTTTTTGTACTACAGGTTTCTTCCTCCTTTTCAGAGTGGTGTGGCTCCTCCACTAAAGTCGGTGTGACTGTTTCTTCTGAGTGGGTCGAACTTGGAAGTACTTACACTTTGTTTGACTTTAAGCAGTACTTGTTCACTTACCTTGCCACTCCTTGTTGTCATGACATTGACATTATTTCGTGGATTCGGGACCGTGGTCACTAGGCAAATTTTCAGCCGTTCTTTGGTGCCATTTGTTGAGCAGTTGAACCCACTTGAGTTTCCAGATTCTTTATGGATGCAGAGTACTTTTCTTGATAGCTCTTGACTCTTCAATGAAAGAATTTGTGGTTGTCACTAATTTCTCCATAGCACTCTCCCAAGCAGCCTTTCTAAGTGGAAAATTGGTTCTTTTGAGCTCCTTGTTGACCTGAGAACCACCGTTGCTGGTCTCTCTAGGAAAATTTTGGATGATTTCTCCAACTAGGGTTGTACGTACTAGATAAGGGTTATTCTTGCCTCCCACTATGTACTAACAAAATTCATCTGTTCTAGTTCTTCTAACTCATTGTCATTCAGTGTTTCACAGGCTCCAGTTTATTATGAGCTCCTCCACAAAGGTTAACAGTTAATCTAATTTTATAATTTGACAGGGGGCTACGGGGATTTGTATATTTAGAGCTGCTATTCCTTTCTGTTATCTCAGTGGCAATAACATCTTCTATCCGTTTCGAGAATACCCTGCCTGGGACCAATCCATTCATAACATCACTCCAATACACCACTTGTTGATCCACCACCTAATTGTCATAAACAATCATAAATTTGTATCATTTGATGCATAGATCTCAATAATCTTCGTGCTTCTGTGCAGTCTTGTAATTCATAAGAACACATGTGTTGTGGCTACCAAACATAATTCTAGTGCTCGGTCTCAAACCATTGCAAAATATTTGCATTGGGGCAGTGTCGTCATAAGCAATATTAGACATCCTGCAAGTAAGTTCTGATCTCCTGTATGTGTCACGAAGAGGATTCTCCCTCTTTCCTGTTTGTAAATGGAAATCTCTTTGCCTTTTTCTTATCAAACATTAGCTGGGGGAAAGGTACTGTTCAAGAACTTATCTTCAAAGATCATCCCATGTGGTGATGTTGTCAGCATGGAAAGGAATTAAGCCACTCTTTATCATCTTTCTGTTAATGAAAATGGAAACAATTTCATTCTCTTGCCTTCCTCAGACCATCCCACCTTCACTGTTTCACGATAATTCAAAGAATTTGTGAGATGTTCTATGGGCGTCTTTCGTTATGTCTAACCGAGGAAAAGATGAATCTCCTTCAACCTCTTTCGTATATGAGCGAGACTTATTTCAAACTGTTGACTGGTAACCGGTTGGTTTATGGGGATGGGTAATCGAGCATGATTTCTATTCCGATTCCCATACTCGCCGAGAGTACGTTCTGGTAGTGGTGGATCGGCCATCTCAGTAACTAAGACGGAATCACCCAAAACCTCTTCTTCCACAACTAAATGTCTTTCCCTTTGTCTCCTTTTTCGAGCCACCTTTCGATGTGCCTTCGCTGTTTTTTTCGATTTCTGGATCAAAGATAAGTTCAGCTGAGGACTGGCCTCGCATACAAGGTTAGACAGATTGTGAGTAATGAAGAGTTTAAATAAAGAAAAAATAAATAAATAATTAAGTAAAAACAAAAAAGTTTTAAAACAAAATTTTTTTTTCTTCTTGAAATAAAATAAAAGAAGAAATTTTATTGCAGAGCAAAAAATTTCAATTAAGTAAATAAATTAAATTCAATAGTGATATGGCAATCCCCGACAACAGCGCCAAAAACTTGATAGCGTTTCAGCAAGTGTACTAAATCGTTGCAAGTAATAATAAAACGGTAGGTACCGAGTGTCGAACTCAATGATTGCGTTTTACTATTAAATTATATTAAGTTACTAAAATTTACAAAAAGTTCCCAAGTTTGATTGAAATCATTATGTTAAATTGACACACAGTAGTAAAATTGATCCTTTATAAATTAGAAACAATGTCAGGGATGAGTTTCACTTCGAATCCACCTTGGTGTCATATTGATTCTAGTTATTGAATCCTTTGTTGAATTATTACGAATTCTCTTTATTATTCTTGCCCTAATGTCTTAGTGACAAAACTTTAATTCCAAAGTAACCCCTAATTCCTTAGTAGATTTAGATTCAGAATTAAGCATTACCGTATAGAATTCTCTTGTAATTATGCTTTTGCACTAATTAATTGGTTTCATTGACCTGCACCTATGTCTAGACTACAAAATCATGAATTTCTCATCTCAAGAAATTCATAAAGTCCATTCCCGTTTCAAATACCCAAATCGTAGAACATTTTAATGTTGATCAAGCAATAAAAAGCATTAAGCACAGAGAGAGAAAAAATAATTCAATAAACTCATTCTATAACTAGAAAATCAAATCATAAAGAATAAGGGTTTCATCTTGGTTACACTTCATCCCTAACAAATAGGGTTTAGTTACTTCATGACATAGATAAAAAAGATAGAGATTAGAAAAGAATTAAAAGAAAGATTGATGTATGATTCTTGATAAAACCTGCTCCAATGATGTTTAGAAACGACGTACTTTGAGTTTTTATGCTAGGGGCACAGTTCCCAACTTCCCAAGAGTGAAATAGATCCTTAAAACAGTAAAAAAAAAATTGCGTTTTTATGGTTGCTGGTGCGTGTCGCGCCCCCAGCGCCGGAAACGCGCTCTATGGCGCGTCTGGGCAGTGTTGGATGGCTGAAAACGCGCGTCTGGCGCGCTCCAAGCACTCAACATTTGTTTGTTCGACGTGTATTGCATTTTGCGTCTCTTTTGGAGTCTGATTTTGTTCTAGTGGTCTTCATGAAGTGTGCTATGGAGCGGTAGCTTTTTATTTGCACTGTTTGACTCCAATTGGAAATCTAACTACTCCATGATATGGCTGAAATACTCTACCATATGTCATGGTTGATTTCTCACCACAAAATTCAGCACTGCATCAATAACACAACGCAATGTAAAGATAATGAAAAATTTCCTACTTTAACCACTAAAATAAAACACAACATTTATAACTCATTGAACAAAAATCAACAAAATATATCAATAAATCCTTAATTTAACTAATGATTGAGGATAAATAAGACTAAATTAGGTGGGAAATAGCATATGATGAAGAGTCATCAACATACATAATTTAAAAATAATTTACATACCCATCTCCTTCTGGAATCATGAACACGGCAATTGTAGCAATCAACATCATCCGTTCCATTATTTCGTCTATGATATAAGACTTTTATAGGGGCTTCAGGATTGTAGGGGATATAATCACACTAGTACAGTCTTCGGCATAGCATGAGAGATGGGTCGTTAATAAGAACGTGGTTTAAACAACTTTTTTCTTACCACATGATGTTTTGGATAATCCTCGTATCAAATCGTTCTCGTTCCTCCTGATCCTCCTATCCTGATATATGATATATATAACTATATCATATATATATATATATATATATTATATATATATATATATATATATATATATATCCATACATATATATGTATGTACAATTTATAAATTGCACTCATATTTCAATTACATATATAATATTATATGTACATATATACACAATTTCGTAATTCCATTAATTGTTTTGTCGTGATCTTAAGTTCTTCTATTTTTTGTTCATCAACTTCTTCTCTCAATGTTTGACTCATGACAAAGTTGACTAATAGTCTCATCTCCAATCACATGATCCAAATTTGACATTCATCCATTTGATATGCAACTTCTTGAATTGATCTGCTCATCTTCATCGATGCCACTGCGTGGATGGTCTTGTTTTGGATTGCAAACACCAACCTTATTTGCTTTTGATTGTTGATGAATAAGGAACATAATACACTTGTCTTACATTATGGACAATGACAAATGGATCAAACAGTTGATATTTTTTGCTCAAACGAATATCTACAGTGTTAGATATCAAATTAATTTTAGTTCCTCTACTAGATGGATAAAACCACTTATAGACACCACAATTTTCATAAAATCTGGGAAGGTATAGTCAATTTTGTAAATATGTTTAATTATGTCGTAGAAGTCTTCTACTACACCACTATCAGACACACTTTTCATACAAACTCCACTGTTAATTGTTTCTTTTCCTTCAGTACAAGGTTCAGTGTGAAATTTGTATCTACTAACATAATAGGTGTGCCATTCTTTGAAACTTCTACTCGGGCTCATAAATAAGTGTCGCAACTGGATGTTGATAGCAGTTAGTTCTTCGAGATGTACTTGTTGTTGAAACCATGATTGGAAATTTGAATGTATATCAACAAAAGATTGTCTTGTAGTTAAAGATTCCCTGGTCGATGACCATATGTTGTTTATTAAAATTAAAATACTACGTATGGTCAATATCAATTTAAATATATTACTTAAAGATCAAGGAGGATTTAAAACATACTCAATGTATAATTTAACGTCAGTGAAGTTAATCAAAACATGAACATGTGCTGCATTAAATACTTTGTTACTTAGCCAAACAATTAGAAGATCCCTACCAGCATGATGATCAGACAAACAAAAACTAATAAAGCATGTGTGTGACGTATAACACTTTCAATATCATTTCTTCCGTTCATTGGTGACAAAGTTTCGTTTTGAAATAATGAGAACAAAAGTGTGTTGTTTCACGGTGTAGGTAAGATGAACAAATTGAGCTCTCAACTCTAGATTTATTTTTTACCGACCGTTTTGAATAACCCATGAACCTATAATATAAATGAGATGTACAATAAGCTCCATGTGTGTGTGTGTATATATTATTATATTATAGTATATAATTACATTTCCATGGATACACCCATCTATATTGAACTGGTCCACCCAGCCTAGCTTCACTTACAAGATGCAACGATAGATGCTCCATGGAATTAAAAAAAAACTACGAGGGAGTACTTTCTCCAACTATGAGGGAATACTTTCTCCAACTTACATAGAATCATCGAAATGTCATTTTCCATCTTGATGAGATCTTCGTTGATGAGCATTGCAGAACAGAGAATAAGTGGGTTCAATACATGTTTCAGTAAAGCACTAAAGGCAATAAGAAGTAAACACTCTAAAAATATATGACAATCATGACTTTTCATCCCATGCATCCTCCCATTTTCTACATCAACAAATCTTGCCAAATTAGAACAATAACCGCCAAGCGTCTTCAACTCTTTGATCCAACGTTAAACAAATTTGGCTTCTTCAGCAGATAAAGTGTAATTTGCCTGAGCTTTTAGAGTTTTGTCTTTGTTCTCCACAAACAACATATATGGTCGTCTGCAATATATACCTGTCTTTTCTAGCTTTGTGATTATCTTTTGTTTTCCCTTTCACATTCATCGCAATATTAAATACGTTGTCAAAGAAATTATCTTTCCAATATGGTAGATCACAAAAAATACATTTTTTTTCCAATTGTGCCGTTATTCATAACGTTGTGATTTACAAGCCACATTATTAACAACTTGTACATTTGACATATTTTTTACTTTATTCCAAACTTGTTCCTAGATTTTCTGCATAGCACTTGATAAATGTGTTGATTATTATGACCTCGAAATAATCGGAATGTATCAGTTCTTTAAGAAATTATCTCAATTTCATACACACAGCGGAATTAAATTGCGGCATACAAGATTAGCAATTACAAGTAGATGCATAAGAGATTAACCAAGATGCATGCGAGTCAAACTTCCAATTTAAACAATATTACCTAACACAGAATATGTTTAACATGCATCTAATATTAATCACACATACAAATATTGCAAGATAGAATATTAAAGGAGTT
>PGTU02003182.1:0-24863 GCA_002896215.2 Cicer echinospermum
TCAAAAAAGATATTTTGTGCCAATTAAAATTTCTGTCGATAAATAAATGGAATTTAACTGCGATGAATCCTTACGGGATAATTTAATGCGTTACGGGTGAATGGTATAATTTAACAATATCTGATTTGATATATTTGTTAAGTTATATTTATTATATATAGTTATGTATATATGTTTGATTGAGGGGAAGGAAAAGGAAATAGAAAGAAAGGAAAGGAAATAGAAAAGAAGGAAAGGAAATAGAAAGGAAAGAGAATAGAGGAAAGGAAAAAGGAAAGAAAACTAAATCCATCGTCTTCTTCCTCTGTGACCGTGAACCAAATTCCCTCCTTCTCCCATTTTCATTTTCGTCGCTTTCTTTTCTTCAAACTTAGTAACCCAAGTTGGGGGAGAGTTAGATCAAGGTTTTTTCGCAACTCCACTCTTCCTCTTTGATTCGAAAACGAAGAAAAACGGTTTTGAGATCCAAAACACAAACCCCTCCGTTTCTTCTAGATCCAAACCTCATTTCTCGAAGAGATAGAAGGGAAAGTTGCTCACCACCACGCTACGGTGCTAGTGAAACTAATTTGGAAGCGGCGTTGCGAGCGGAGATTTTTACCAGATTACTCGGGTACCGGAAACGCACGTTAAAAGCTAACGTTGAGGTAAGGGCTCCTTCCAAACTTTTAGTTTGCATTTAGGGACTTATCTGTGGTTGGATGGAAAAGAATTTTGTTAGGGTTGGAGTATCGATTTGGGGAAAAACGAAACTAATGCGTTATGGGTAAAACCTTAGAGTTAGGTTTTGTTTATATTGATGAATGTTTCGTGGTAAATGAATTTGAAGTCATTGTGTATGATTACGAGTAAATGAAATTTGTGTATCTGGGTGTTATGTTGCGTTGATTTGTGTTCGTTGTATTGGCGTGTCCATACTTGATGGTTGTTAATTGGTGTGTTGTGTTGTGAATTATGGTTTGAATGTGAGAGTATGTTTGAGTTTGTTTCCGTGGAATTTGAAAACCATTAGAGTTAAACGAGTATTAAAAATGGGGAATCTTTTAATACCTCGGTTACTTAATGTGCATTTGAGGAAAAGGTTTAAGTTAACTGGGCGTTGAGAATGGGGAATCTCTTAATGTCCCGGTTACTTAACTATTGTTTTTGAAAATCGTTCCGGTAAATGAGTATTAAGAATGGGGAATCTCTTAATGACTCGTTACTGAATGTTTTGTGTGAAAATAGTTTAAGTCAAAAGTATATTAAGAATGGGGAATCTCTTAATGTGACTGTTTGCTTAACATTTTGTTTTGAAAATCATTAAGATAAATCGGTATTAAGAACGGGGAATCTCTTATGACTTATTTATTTAATGTTGTTTTGAAAGTCGTTTAAGTTAAATGGGTATTTAAAAATGGGGAATCTTTTAATATCTGCATTTGCTTAGCGATTGTTGTGGATGGAGTCTGTGTATGCTATGCATTTCATTCTGGTAAATTGTGTTGACCCGTGATAGGTGACACCTTGGTAAACTGTACTGACCCGTGATAGGTGGTACGTTTACGATTTACGTTTTTGGTAAATTGTGTTGACCCGTGATAGGTGACACCTTGGTAAAAACTGTGCTGACCCGAGATAGGTGGTACGTTTACGATTTACGTTTTTGGTGAATTGTGCTGACCCGTGACGGTGGCACCTCGGTAAACAGTACTGGTCTATGATAGGCGGTACGTTTACGATTCCCGCTTTTTCTTTTAGTAAATCGTGTTGACCCGTGATAGGTGACACCTCGGTAAAATGTACTGACCCGTGATAGGTGGTACGTTTATGATTTACGCATTTTAGTAAATCGTGCTGACCCGTGATAGGTGGCACCTCGGTAATTGGTACTTTGGCCTGCGATAGGCGGTACAATTATGATTTACGGCCCTTCGAGGAGGGTTTTGGTTTGGAATTCCGAGTCCATGCATTTTGGCATATACGCATTGCATTAGGGTGCTTGGCACACGAGTCGTGTTTGAATCAAGTTTATGATTGAGTGGTTTGAATAGGAATTGTCGTGGTAATTGTGTGTTGGAATTGCTAAGTGTTATGTATTGATTATCGTGTGTAAGTGCGACTGATTGTAAAACTATTTCGAAACTAATGTTGTCGTGGTGATTGTGTTATAATTGCCAAGTGTGGATGTTTTGATTTTGTGTGTAAGTGTGATGGATTGTAAAACTATTTCGAAACCCAATTTGTCGTGTGATTGTGTGGAAATTGCTAAGTGTGATTGTTCGGATTTTGTGTGTAAGTGTTGATTGGTTTTGAAACCCTTTAAAAAGCTGATTTTTGCTAAATTTTGCTGTTTTCCTGTTGCTGTCTGATGTGTATTCGAATACAGAAAGCTGTATTCGAATACAGAAATGCTGTTTTTGCCACTGACTTACTGTGTAGTTGAATACAGACTGCTGTATTCGAATACATTTTGCTACTGACTTGCTGTGTAGTCGAATACAGACTGTTGTATTCGAATACAGACATGCTGTTTTTTTTTGCTGAATACTGAAACAGCCTTGTATTCGAATACATAGATGCTGTATTCGATACAACAATGTTGTTTTTTTTTTTTTTTGTTAAAAACTTCATTTCTCAACCTTGTTTATGCATGTTTGCATATGGAAACCTTTTAAGGTGCATGCTTAGTTGAAAGGTTATTTTGAGCATTTAAAATCTTAATTGCTATGTGTTAACTGTTATTTTTTTGGTTGGTGACCTTTACAATTATTGTGGAAATCTGGGCTTTGCCCCTCAGATGAGAGTCAGGAGGTCCTACCGGTTCGTACCCTACGGACGGGAATGGAGATGGGAACGCGTGACTGCAGTTACGTTAGGAGGATCTCACGGGGCGCGTGGAGATACTCAGGGTGTATAGCTTTTTGGTAGGGATGATCAGATTAGGATGACGTATAGGGACTAGTGTCCTTCTTTTTGGATTGAGTATTTTTAGTTTGGAAAACTGTAACTTATACTAATATTGTCAGTTGACTTTTTATTTGAATGGGTTTCATGTACCATTTGTTATTGTGTAAATGTTTTGGATTATAATTGGAGAAACTTTTCTGCTGCTTGTAAATTATAATGACTCAATTAATTTATCCAAAGGCATTTCCTGATTTAATTCTCTGTTTTTATTTTAATTCCTTTTGAAAAAAAAATATATCCTCGCTTTGAAAATCCGGGTGTTACACCTGACATCATGTTCAGTGTTTGCATGTGTGCAAGATACCAATCTAATCCTAAAGAGTCTCACATTAGTGCAGTAAAGAGGATTTTCAGATATCTAGTAGGAACTAAGAGTCTAGGCTTGTGGTATCCTAAGGGATCAACCTGCACTTTAGTTGGTTACTCAGATTCAGATTTTGCCAGATGCAAACTAGATCGGAAAAGTACCTCTGGAACTTGTCACTTACTTGGAAACTCCTTGTGTCGTGGTTTAGCAAGAAACAGACTAGCATTGCTCTATCACTGCTGAAGTTGAATACATTGCAGCTGGGAGCTGCTGTGCTCAGATTCTTTGGATGAAACAACACTTATTGGATTTTGGTGTTGACTTGGGAACTGTACCTATAATGTGTGATAACACAAGTGCAATAAGCATTACTAAGAATCCAGTGATGCATTCAAGGACCAAGCACATAGAAGTAAGACATCATTTTATAAGGGATCATTTCAAAATGGGATCATTAAGCTGAGTATGTTAACACAGCTGAACAGCTGGCTGACATATTTACCAAAGCTTGCCCAGAGAAAGTTTCCTGCATATAAGGATGAAACTAGGGATCATTGATCCTAGTGAGATCTGATCTTTGAACCCTTTCACAGGACGCTTCTGGTGCTTGCAGTGTTTTCCAGTTAAATCGATTGGGTAATCGATTACCAGCTTGGTACATAGTTACTAAATCGATTTGGGGAATCGATTGCTTTGGCCCCAGACTTCAAATTTCAGAAAGTTTATTTAACCCTGCCCGAGCGTCGATTTGGAAATCGACTAGTTCACCTTTCACCTTAAATACATCGATTGAGTAAATCTGGGGAAATCGATTTGGGAATCGATTCAAGTTATAACGTTGTGACTGTTTTTACTAGTCGTTAGGGAGAATGATTACTAAATCGATTATGATTCCCCAGCAACGGTAACATAATCGATTGGGACATCAATTTACGCATCTGAAGGTATAAAAAGGAACAGTTACCATCGATTTCTTCACATCCCATCTCCAGATTTCTCAAATTTCTCTGCTTCATCTCTCTACTTTGTTTTCTGCAATCATTCTTGGTTTACTATCTACATTCAAACACATTTCAACTTACACTTATGGCACGTGTTAAGCAAAACACAAAACCCGAACTCCCTCATCCATCATCTTCATCAAGTGGGCGAACCCCTTCACCTCCACCTACGTTGACTAAAGGGTTCCCATTCCCACTCATAAGATTCTTTCCAAGGATAAAGGCAAGACACCTGCTATTGATCAAGGGAAATCCAAGAAGAGAAAGGAGCCACCCACCGAAAAGCTCATGGCTGACGCCATGAAGGAGGTTCAACAGAAAAAGAAGAAATCGATTTCTTCTCCTCCACCTAAGAAAGCTCCTTCATCTAAGGATAAAGAGGTAGAAGCTACTATTCCATCTGACTTTCTCAAGAGAAAAATCCATGAGGCAAGACTCTGGATTTCGCTTACTTTGATTCAGACGGTTTCACTTTCCAAGACCACTTAAGATTTCACGGTCTTGAGGGCTTTCTCTCCTCTTCTCTTGATACTTATTCGAAGCTGATAAGGGAATTCTACGCGTCATTCAAGCTAACTGAAGACAGATTCAAAGCTCAAGTTAAAGGCAAAAGGATATCTATGTCCTTGAAGATTTCTCTACTTTGTCAGGATTGCCATTTCATGGAACATCAATAGACGGCAGTTCTGATGCTGATGCTGCTGATGAAGGATGGGAAGCATCGTTTGATAGGCATACTGCTGTAAAGGATCTGATGATAGATGGCTTTGTTGAAACGATTTCACTGCCTATGGTGGTCAAATGAAGGTCCAACATCGGATGCTTATGTATACTCTGACCCGGATGCTTATGCCACGATCCGGTAACCATGCTGTAGTCCAGAAGTTGGACATACTACTGCTATGGGGATTGTCCAAGCACTCAAGATGAGCTGGACATGGATTGTGCCTAAGGCACATGTTGGAGGCATCACAAAGTAAGCTGGTGCTGCCATATCCTCAACTGATCACAAAGATTCTGAGACATTTAAGGTTTCACTTGTCAATGAAGAATCTTCCAAGACCACTCTTATTTTTGGAGAATCAATTGTCAACCAGATGCAATTGAAAAGGGTGCATGGTATTTGGATAAGACCACTGCCCGAATGAACCAGCTCAACAAGCTGCTGAACCAGTCGCAGCCCCCTCATGAAGTACGTCGCAAAACTGCTGGAGATTTATGGAATTTCAAATGGCACACAACGCCAAAATGCAAAGAGTCACAGGCTAGAATGGGAAGCTGCCTTGACGACTCTCCAGGCATCTCTGAATTCAGTTGTTCAGGATGTTAAGGCAATTCAAGCGCATTTAGGCATAAAGCTATCATTTGAGATATTGCGGACATCGGTCGACAAGCAAACAGAGGAAACCATATCCAAACTCCCCCTAGATCGTTCTGCAACTCACGTTGAGGAGATCACCTGCTGAGGGTAATACAGCGGTCTCTACCTCTCCTTAGATAATAGTGAGGACCAGGCCCAGTTTCGGAGATTAGGTTTTTAGGTCTTTGTTATGATGTAATGACTTGATTTTGTTGTATTATTTTCTTCCATATAATAATACATTAGCACGTATTTATTCATTACTCTCTGATATCAATTTGCCATTAATCTGTTTAATCTGCTTATTTTGTTGCTCTGATACACTGTTTTCTGATTTCAACCCCCAGTGCTTTATGTTTAAAAAAAAACTAACATAGGGAGGGAATTTTTTTCTGCCTTTTTGCTATATCCTAACTGACAAACGGGGAGAAAAATTATAACTTGTTTGTTACACTGCTTATACTGCTGCATATTTGATACTCTGATGAACTGATAGTGACTTATTAAAATGACTCTGATATTGTTAAATAGCATGTGTGTACTTATGTCCTCTTAAGCTCTATGCTCTGATATTCTGATATATTATGATCTGATAATGGTACATATGATGCTGCTATGAAAATATATCTTGTTGTTAATATTATATCTTGAATATGCCTCAACTCAAGTTAAAACCTTTATGCTGTCACTTATGCAAAAAGGTGAGATACAGTTGGACTTTAGTTCCTCTTAATCCTAACTTTTGACATAAATTAACCAAACATACAATGTTCATACTATCATATGATGATAAAATCTAACTATTTTAAACATTTTGATTGAGTAAGATTTCTGGTAGGAACAACATAGTCTGCAATCAAACCCTACATACTTGAGACAATTGCTTGGAAGCTCAAGAATATCAACAAATCTATACTGAGCAAATTCGATTAAGGCAAATCGATTTCATAAAAGGGTTGTAAGGAAACATGTAGTTTGTGATTACAACAATCGATTAGGCAATCGACTGGCACAATCAGTAATAAAAATTGTGCAAGTCAGTGGCAACCTGATTTGTATGCTAATCGATTGGCACATCGACTGTGCAAATCACAAAGACAAACAACTGATTGAATAAAATCGATTGAGAAATCGATTGGGCAAGTCACAGGGACAATCCATTTACTATGGCTACTCGATTGACAAATCGATTGGTAAATAAACTTTCAAAAGTAACATGGCCTGTGACAAACACATCGATTGAGACTCTAAACCAACTGTAAAAGTCTTTTTAGAAAAATACTACCAAATCGAATTGGCACACTACCGATTACAAGTGGAATAAAGCTAAGTTCCTGTTTTAAAAACAATCGATAGGCAAATCGATTGAAACAAAAAACTTTGAACTGACACAGGCGAACTCTTAGTTGTGAGACAAATTGATTATTGTGTATTATTGTATCGATTACTGTGACACTTACATGAATCGACTAATAAATCGATTTGGTTTGGAGTTCATGTGTGGAACAAAACACATGATCAATCGATTATGTGAATCGATTCATATATAGTCTATACGCTATAATTTTCTGAAAAGTGTATTAATTAAGAATCGATTAGCAAATCGATAGTTTATATAGTTCAATGAATTCAAGAAAACACAAGACTTGTGATAATCGATGGGCAAATCCATTAAAGCCGTTTTTATACAAACATTATCATGAATCAATATGGAAATCGATTTATATGCTTTTTTTTCAGGAAACTGAATGAATAAAGTGTTTTCCCATCTTTTTTCTATATCATATACTTCAAATACTTCATAAATATGAATAATTACTCTAGAAACACTGAAGACTACTCTTATAGAACATTTTGATAACATTAACCTAGATATTGCTTTTTCAGATCTAAGACCAAATAAGATTTATCCTAATCAATAAGAGAGATGAAAAAGAATTCTTGAGAGAAAAAGACAATGTTCTCACAAACACTCAAATGAACAACCAGATTCTTGTGAGATACATTGATAGAGATTGAAGACAAACTATGTACTACTTTTATATCTTTCTGTAAACAAAGTTATTGTAAATAAACAATTGTGCAAAATCCAGTGGGAAAAAACTGGTGGCGATCTTCTTGGTGAGAGGCCTCATCAAGAAGGGAGCTGTACTTGATCTCGTGTGAGTCTGACGAGTGACTGCAAGGATCAAGGGGTAAGCAATAGGAAAGAGTTGAGTTAGATAGATAGGTTTCGAGGAATCTGAAAATCTGTAAAAGAGTCTCAATATCTTTCTATTGTAAGAAAAAGCTGAAATCCAGTTGGATTGTCAGGACTGGATGTACAATAAGTGCTGTCATAGTGACAGCTGAACACAGGATAAACCTACGCTGTGCTATTCATTGTAGAGCATTCCCTATCTTTTTACTTATCTATTTTGATCTTGTATAGCTATGTTATATCCTCTCGTTGTGCACGTATTGTATGAATCTTTATTATCATCATATGATGTATGTTCGATCTTGATTGTATGCTAGACGTAATTATGTTTTCTATATTGTTTAATTTGTTAAGGACTGTCATTATATTCTGTAATAACGCGAGTCACATAATAATCAACAGTACACTCAACGACTTTTATAGATGAAACTACATTGAATTAGAATAAAATGGACTATATAAACCTAGTAAAGATTAAAATGACATATACAACATCTAATCAATTGAGATTTATGCACTTATTGGAGGAACTACATTAATATATGAACCAAAATGGACTAGAAGAAACCTAGTAAAGACATAAATGAACTAAATCTTAATTAATTGAGACTTATTGGATATATTGGACGAAATAGACTACCTATGAACAAAAAATCGATTAGAATAAACCTTTTAAAGATAAAAAATAACCTAAAATCATAAATCTCTTCAAAACTAATGTCACTTTTTAGACAATATTGCATTGGCTAAGAACAAAAAACAGAACTAAAATAAACCTATTAAAGATAAAGATGACCAAAAATCTTATTCTATTGAGAATTATGCACTTATTGGACAAACTACATTAGCTAAGAACCAAAGTTGACTAGAATAAGCCTACTAAAGACTAAAATGACCAACAATCTTAATCCATTAAAATTAACTGTCTTTTTTATTTTTTTGTTGTTGTTGTTGTTGATTTTGTTAGTAATGGTTAAAAAAAAATTTGATGTGTTTGAGTTATGTAATGAGTTATTTTCATAATAAATGAGTTTGAACTAAAGTTGAAATTGTACAAAAATAAATTAGAGTTGTTAAAGTTGTGAAAAAGTTCAAATTTTAACTAAGTTAAAGAGTTTGAGCAAAAAGTTAGAGTGAAATTAAAATGGTTAGAGTTTAAAATGTTACTCTTTTAATTACTCTTGGACTGAGTTTAGAAAGAAAAAGTTTAGAGTATTTTATTAACTCAAAATTTCAGTGCTTTAATAGTCGACTGTGTGTATGCGTGATTTCGACAATATTTATTTTATTTAGTTTTAACTAAATAATGTAGATTATTTGGTTTTAAAAGTTTGATGTGTGAAAAAGATATAATTTTGGGAATTTTGTTGTGGTTGGATAAATTTTAGTTGTGAACAAACTTTTATAAATATTTATATTTATGTAGTTAGCTCCTTGAGTCTCGAAAAGGAATCGAGATTGTTGGCACCGTATTAGCAGTGGAAAGAACTTTGATATATTAATGTTGTTGTGGTGATTAAGTTTTGAAGTGATTATATATTCATAACTGATAATTAGTGCGTTATGAATTTTATTGAGGAAAATCTATTTTAAGTATACTCTTTGACAAGTTTGAAACATCGTTAGTATTAAATGAGTATTAAAAATGAGAAATCTTTTAATAGTTGCATTTACTTAATGATTGTGGTGAAAAGAGTCAGAGTATACTCATGCATTTCATAGCTCGTGGTGACCGTGATGGGCCACAGTGTCAGTGGTAACCGCGACGCGGGAAACAACGACGATCTTAAGTGTTGATGAACAGTGACGATGGGCACTACGAAGTTAAATAGTGGACCATGAGGGGGCCACAATTGGTCAATCGTGATAGTTGGGTCCATTCTCGCGTATCCTTACGAGCATGTTCAACTAATGTGTAAGCCTGTGATAGACTACACTCTAGTAAATCGAGTGTAGCAAGCACTGTGAGAGACTGCATCATCCAGTAATTAGTACTAGGCATGTGGATAGGCGGTACAAATTATGATTACGCCCCTTCGAGAGGGTTTATTATGTTTGAAATTTGGAATCATGCGCATTGGCATATACGCATTGCATTATGGTGCTTGGCACGTCAGTCATGGTTTGTTATATCTATGATGTATATATATACATACTCGGTGTTGTTTGTTTATGTGTGCCTTTGTAATTTGCTTTAAGTTGTGTGAATTTGTGTTGATTAAGTTTTTGATGTAATCTCATGTGTTCATAATTGATGTTATGAAATGATTTTGATGTGTGATTGAGGTGTGAAAATTGTGGAGATTAGTTTGGTGTGAATTATGTGTAATAATTGAGTATTATGAATGTTTGAAGGTGTTATTGTATGGACTTTGTATCGTACGTGTTAAGATGATTTAGCCTTTTTAAAACTGAAAACCTGCAAAATTTAGCAGTGTATTCGACTACATGCAGTGTGTAGTCGAATGCATGTTTGTAACGTTCAGTTTTTATTTAAAATTAACTTTGTATTCGGATACGAAACCGCGTATCGAATACAACTGAGTGATTTTTGCTACTGATTTGATTTGTATTCCAATACATCATCTTGTAGTCGAATACAAATGTGCAGTTTTTGCTACTTGGCTTAAGCAATTGTATTCGCTAATAAAATGCGTATTGAAATACGATAGCGCAGTTTTGTCAAAAACTTCTTTCTTTCAACATTTTTTATGCATTTTTTGACATATGAAAACCCTTTCGAGAGTATTGCTAAGACGAAGGTTCTCTGAGCATTTGGAAAATATAAGGAGAAGTGTGTTAAGTGTTAGATGTTATTTTTGGTTGGTGACCCTTTACAATTATTATGGAAATTGGTATTGCCCTCAGATGATACCCTAGTTCGTTCTATCAACTGTTACCTTGAAAACAAAAACGTTGTTAGACTTCCCTGATCGAGACTCGTCGACTGCTTGGATATACGACCCCATTCAAGGAAGATTACTTATACAGGGAGGGTAGTGAGGACAAGTAGGAAAGATAGAGCAATATACCTCGTGAGCTCACTCGCGAGAGGATCGACTATCCGGTAACCTTCAAGATTGTGCTTGGATGAGTGTAGCATGGATGAGCAGAGGATTCCTTAGTTAATTGAGGCAGAGGCTGTCGTAGGATCTAGAGATACAGTGGTTGGGTCGGGGACTGGAAGAAAGATAGTGGGGTCGAGCCAGTAGGAAGAGATATTGCAGGACCGTATAGGCAGTCGAGTCAGAGCTTCCATTTTCGGCTGAATGATCCCTTACCGAATTTCACTGAAATAGCGCACTGTTCTTGAAATCCCAGAACGCACCAAAGCCACCTATCTCGGCGGGTTGTTGGATCTAACTTTTGAGGAGACCCGATCCTTCTATGGATGTTGATGAGTAGCGAGGTTAACTTGTCAAAGATGGATACCTAAAATAGAAGGAACTTGTGGAGTGTGTGAGGTCACTCATGTTATGTAGTTGCTAGTGATGATCAAATTCAGTTTGGATTTGTATAGGGACCTAGTGTCTTTTTGGGTGGTCCTACTTATTTCATTTATGGGATGATTGTAATCTATACATCTTATATTGTCAGTTGACTTTCGTTTGGTGGGTCCATGTTCCATTTTTTGACCTGACCATGGAGGGATAGCATTCTTGGAGCAGTGTTTTTTGTGCAGGTCTCTGCCGAGAATACCCAGGGGTATGAGCAATGTGTTGATAGGACTCAGAGGCCTCAATGTAATTTTCTATTGTATATTTTGGATTATCGTCTCAAAAACTATTTTAGTTTATCGGTATATATGAATGTACTTATTCAGACTTTTGGTTGTTTGTGTTACGACATGGTATTTTATTAATTTGGTTTTGAAAAGAAAAAAAAATGCACTCGTGCTGTTAAAAATTGGAGTGTTACATTGTGGTATCAGAGCTTTGATTAGATGCTCGGTCGACCTATAGGTTGGAAGTCGTTATTTGATCACGCGTCGGGGTAAGTTGTTTGAGTTGTCAGGTCTTCTGTAGTTGTTATGTGTTGATGTGGTCGAAAGTTATTTTTGGAATTCTTCTAAGTGGTGTTAAGATTTCTTCTTGATGTTGGTTTTTGTAGAAAACAATGCCTTCAAGAAGGAACAATGCTGCAAGAGTCAACATCAACAGGGATGAAGAAATGGCTGAAGCAATCAATAACATGGCTGCTTTTGCTGCTGCACAAACAACTGCAAAGACTCTACGAGATCTGGAGAAGAGGGAAAAAGAGACCCGTGCTGCTAAGTCAATGGGATTGGAAGATTTTCATCGTCACAATCCTCCAAAGTTCAAGGGTGATGAGAGTTCAAAAAAAGTCGACCATTGCATTTCAAGAAGTGGATAAAGATCTTCAAAATGATTAATTTTTAGGCAGGGTGAAAGTCAACTATGCTACATAATCTGCTAATAGAATTGCTCAAATGTGGAGAAGTACAAGGCTTCTGACCGCGATCAGCTCATGAGGAGGTGAACTAGCATGTTCATTCAAAGGAAGTTTTTAAAAACAAATACTTCCCGATGAGTACCAGGACTAAGTTGGCGATGATTTTCTTAAATTGTACCAAGGAAATATGACAGTAAAGGTGAGTATGCTGCAAAGTTTGAGTCATATGTCAAGGCAACTAGGTTTTCGTGAAGAGGTTGATGATAATTATGTGTTTATCGTTTCCAAATGGACTAAAGTATGATATTCAAGACTCTATCATGCCATTGGAATTCAATGGTTTCCAAGTTTATGAAATAATGTAGAGAAATTGAGGACATGAAGAATAAGAAGGTCAACTGAGGAGGAACTCTCCTAGTTCTGGGCTGGCTCTACGTCGGGTGAACCATCACAATCACAGATATCAAAACACCCGGAACCAAAATTTTGGAAGACATTGGACCAATCGTGAAGAGGTTGATGAATAATTATGTGTTACCGTTTCCAAGAATGGACTAAAGTATGATATTCAAGACTCTATCATGCCATTGGGAATTCAAGTTTCAAGTTTTAGTGAAAAATGTAGAGAAATTGAGGACATGAAGAATAAGAAGGTCAACTGAGGAGGAACTTAGTTCTGGGTGGCCTAGTCGGGTAACCATCACAACAACAGATATCAAAACCACCGGGGAACCAAAAATTTTGCGAAAGACAATTGGGACAATTGTGAAGAGGTTGGATGAATATTATGTTTTACCGTTGCCACAATGGACTAAAGTATGGATATTCAAGACTCTATCATGCCATGGGAATTCAGACGTTTCCAAGTTTTAGTGAAAAAATGTTAGAGAAATGCAGGACATGAAGATAGAGAAAGTCAACTGAGGAGGGAACTTAGTTCTGGGTGCCTAGTCGGTGAACCATCACAACAACAAATATCAACCACCGGCAACCAAAATTTGGAAGACAATGGACAATCGTAAAGTGATGAATAATTATGTGTACCGTTCCAATGGACTAAAGTATGATATCAAGACTCTATCATGCCATGAATTCAACTTTCCAAGTTTTAGTGAAAAATTAGAGAAATTGAGGACATGAAGAATAAGAAGGTCAACGAGGAGGAACTTTAGTTCTGGGGCCTGTCGGTGAACCATCACAAACAACAGATATCAAAACCACCCGGGGAACCAAAAATTTTGAAGACAATTGACATCGATTCAGTTTCCGATGAAGATGGAAATTATGCTAATGCTTGTACCTCTAAGAGTCCCACATGCTACAATTTCCAGAAGCCAAGGCACTTTGCAAGGGATTGCAAGGCTCCGAAGGTCGAACCAATAGTGAGTGCAACTAGGGCTACTCGTCCTACTGTTAAAGGGCACGTTTATTGCATGGGTGCTGAAGCTGGAAATCCATCTAGCAATTTGATCCAATGAGACTACGAGATTGCAGGTAACACTCTAACTGCACTTTTTGATTCGGGGGCAACCCATTCCTTCATTGCTATGGACTGTGTGAATCATTTGAATTTAACCGTGTCTTCTCTACCTTTTTATTTGGTTGTTTCCACACCTGCTAAGACTTTGACTGTAAATACTGCATGTTTACATTGTCAAGTAACTATTTAGAATAAAGATTTCTTGATTAATTTGATTTGTTTACCCCTACAATCACTCAAGGTCATTCTCAGTATGAATTGGATGTCGTATCATTATATAATATTGGATTGTACTCGCAAATTAGTTCTTTTCCCCGAGCCAGGAGTCGCTCAGTACCTAACTGCTAACAAACTCGGAGTGTCACTAAGAGAAGGAACTCATGAGTTTTTGTCATTAGCTAACGTGGAGGCAAAGATAAATGTGAGCATAGAAGATGTGGTGCTTGTCGAGGAGTACCAAAATGTATTTCCAACAGAAATTCAAGGGTTACCACCAGTAAGAGAGGTGGAGTTCTTCATTGATCTACACCAAGGAACCGAACCTAATTCAATTGCGCCGTATCGGATGTCGCCATTGGAATTGAATGAGCTCAAGGGAAAAGTTGAAGATTTTTTGGAGAAAGAATTTATCAGACCATGAGGGGAGGATGTACTTGTTCGAGTTAATGAATTGATATTTCCTGCAGATTTTTACATTCTGGACATAGAGGGAGACCATTCTTAGGCAGACCATTCTTGAAAACTGCTATAACAAAAGGGAGCCTATCATCTTAGGCAGACCATTCTTGAAAACTGCTATAACAAAAATTGATGTGCATGCTGGAACTCTATCCATGGAATTTGGTGATAGCATTGTTAAATTTAACATCTTTGATGCTATGAAACACCCCGTGGAAAGCTATTCTATTTTTCAAGTTGAAATTGCTTGCGATTTGGTTGATGACACTTACCCGCCGATATTGTTGCTACGGATTTTCCTTCATTTTCTTGGTTTTGATGATATATACTTGTTGAATTATGGTCAGGATACTCAATTGTGCTATGTGTGTGTTGCAGATCACAGCTGCCTTGCAACGGTTCGATCATTGTGCTGATATTGTATTTCTAACTACATAATGATTTGGCAGACTTATGCTCGACCACTAGTGTTGTCCTTCCATTGAACAATACGATATTAGCTTAAACCACTTCCTGAAAATTTGAAATATCATATTTAGAAAGAATGGAAAGTTTCCTAGATTATTACCCTGGTATTGTAACCCCATCCATGCGTGTATGCATAGGATACTACTTGGGAGGATAGGGTAAAATCATTTAGACAGCTCTAAAGGCGATTAACCCCATTACTTTTGGATGTTGTAAAAAAGAAGCTGAACCAAGCTCTTGCAACGCAAGCATTATATACCTCATCTCTGATAGTCAATGGGTGAGTCCGGTGAAGGTAGTCCCAAAGAAAACTGGACTCATAGTGGTTACAAATGAAAATAATGAACTTATCCCCACACGAGTGCATAACAGCTGGAAGGTATGCATCGATTACTGGAGACTAAACCAGACAACTAGAAAAGATCATTTTCCTTTACCATTCATTGATCAAATGCTTGAACGTTTGGCTGGTAAGTCACATTATTGTTTTCTTGATGGTTTTTCTGGTTATTTTCATATCCATATTGCACTAGAGGACCAAGAAAAGACTACATTCACTTGTCCTTTTGGCACATTTGCCTACAGGAGGATGCCCTATGGCCTATGCAATGCTCCTGACACTTTCCAACGCTGCATGATTAGTATTTTCTCTGACTTGATAGAAAATTGTATTGAAGTTTTCATGGATGATTTTACTGTGTATGATTCCTCATTTGATGCATGCTTGAACAATTTAGATAGAGTTTTGCATAGATGTATTGAAACTAACCTTGTGCTGAATTATGAAAAATGTCATTTTATGGTTGAACAAGGCATATTTTTAGGACATGTGATCTCTAAAAATGGGATAGAAGTGGATCCTGCCAAGATTGATGTGATTTCAAATTTGCCTTACCCATCTTGCATCCGCGAGATTCGTTCTTTTCTTGGCCATGCAGGTTTTTACAAACGCTTTATCAAGGATTTCAGCAAGATAGCTCTTCCGCTGTCAAATTTGTTGCAAAAAGATGTTAGTTTCACCGTCGATGACAAATGCAATAAGGAATTTGATTTCTTAAAGGCAGCACTGACCTCTACTCCAAGTTCTTGTTGAAGAAACCATAAGCAAAACCGAGATTGATCCAGTGGATGTTGTTACCCCAAGAATTTGATTTAGTGATTAAAGATAAGAGTGGAGCTGAAAATTTGGTGACAGATCATTTAAGCATAATAGAAATGGATGAGGACCCCATCCCCATTCAAGATGACTTCCCTGTTGAGCAACGGCTACAGTTGCGTGAGGTAACTCCTTGGTTTGCTGATTTAGTTAATTATCTAGTTGCTGGAGTCTATCATGTAGATGCATCCCAAACACAAATACACAAACTTAAAAGTGATTCCAAAGTCCTATGTGTGGGATGATCCATATCTATGGAAATTTTGTAGTGACCAGGTGATTAGGCGATGTGTTTCCCACCATGAGGCTAAATCCATTCTTCATTTTTGTCATGTCTCTCAAGCTGGAGGACATTTTGGTCCTCAACGAACAACAAGAAAAGTCTTAGACTCGAGTTTCTTTTGGCCCACTTTGTTTAAAGATGCTTTTGAGACTTACAAAACTTGTGAACAGTGCCAAATAGCAGGAACATCAATCACTCGTAGGAGTGAGATGCCTCAACAACCTATGCTTTTCTGTGAAGTATTTGATGTGTGGGGCATTGACTTTATGGACCCTTTTTCTGTATCTTTTGGTTATGTCTATATTTTACTGGTTGTTGATTATGTTTCGAAGCGGGGGGAAGCAATACCCACTAGGACTAATGATTCTAAAGTTGTTGTAAGTTTTATCAGATCAAATATTTTTTACAGGTTTGGAATACCCCGAGCCATCATAAGTGATCAAGGCACTCATTTTTGCAACCGCACCATGGACGCTTTGCTTCGGAAGTATGGGGTTGTGCACAAAGTTTCTACACCTTATCATCCCCAAACTAATGGGCAAGTTGAAGACTCAAATAGGGAAATCAAACAGATTTTAGAAAAGATGGTACAACTAAACAGGAAAGACTGGAGCCACCGACTTGAAGAAGCTCTTTGGGCTCATAGAACAACCTACAAAACACCAATAGGGATGTCCCCTTATCGACTTGTTTTTGGTAAGGCATGCCACCTCCCAGTGGAAATAGAGCACCGTGCTTATTGGTCAATCAACAGTTGTAATCTTGAGATGGAGAAAGCAGGTTTGGAGAGAAAGCTTCAATTGCAACAACTTGAAGAGCTTAGACTTGAAGCTTATGAGAACTCTCGCATCTATAAAGAGAAAACTAAGCACTTTCATGATAAGATGATTTCTAGGAAAGAATTTTCCATTGGCCAAAATTTTTTATTGTTCAACTCCCATTTGAAAATTATGGCTGAGAAACTTCGATCGAAGTGGATTGACCCTTTTGTTGTTACTAATATTTTTCCTCATGGTGCAATGGAAATAAAAAGTGAAAATACTGAGAAATTTTTTAAAGTAAATGGACAACGCCTTAAGCTATTCCATGAGAGCTATGTGCTTGAAGATGCTATCATAGAAGAACTCTCCTTGGAAAAGCCCACCTACACTGAAGTTTAAACAGGGAGCTTCCTTTCCTTATTCTTATTTGATACTTGTTACTTTCATTGAGGATAATATGTAATTTAAGTGTGGGGTATTATTTAGAATTTTATTTGTTTTAGGATTTTATTTGTTATATTTCAGAATAAAAAAATAACAACAAAATAAAAAAAACAAAAAATGGACATTGCATTGCATGCTTTTTCATCAAATTTTATGGTTGTAAATGTTGAGAGTTTGTTTGGACTGGCATGATTAGATAATGTTTTTGCATTCTTGGTAAAATAAATTGGATTAAAACGCTAAATTGTTTATCATTTGTGATAAGTCATTAACCTTTGTGACATTTTTTAGCCTTATTATGAATGAAATTCATTTTTTTTCTTGTGTGTTATCTCACTCATGATTGCTAGTTACGCCAGAACTTGACTTGACTCTTGTCCGCATGCATATATTGAAATGATCTAGGCATTTGTTTCTGATTAAGCTACTAGCCAAATAAGCCTACCCTACAATTATCCATTTGTGTAAGCCCCTTTGAGCCTAATTAACCTATTATTTGTTATATGGCTCATTACAAGGCTAAAAGTGAAAAACAATGAATTGACTCAATCTTGGGGGATAAATGAGTCTTTCCTTAAATAATTGTAGGGGTGCTTAACTTGTTTGTTTAAATTCTGAGGGTATGAAAAAAACAAAGAAGAAGACAAAGAAGGAAGAAAAAAAAAGAAAAAAACATTAATATTATAGGAAAAAGATTGTGTTGGTGAGCAAGAGAGTGTGAAAATAAAATCAATGATGCTTTGTTGAGTTTCTTCTTAATTTGTTGTTTTTTTTTGTCTTAACATTTCTCCTTTATCCTATTTGACTTTTCAGCCTTAGTCTCCCTTAGGATTACTATCACCTTACCTTGGCCACGCTTACAACCTAAATAAAGACCTTTTGATCATTATTGGCATGGTCGTTTCAAATATAATTTATAAGAGGCTTGTCAAGGCCTTGGTCGTCTATAGCTTTCATGAATGTGTTTTGAGTGTAAACAGTAGCCCAAACCTTGAAGTGTAAACACTTTGAGAGAATTTTATTTATCCTGGGAGGGACTCTATCCTTATGGTACAGTTTTTTAGTTAAATTGTCCTCTCTTGTTTGCCTTGTTGTGTAAAAAAACTATTCATAATGCATTCATAAGAATATTGGAATCACATGCATTGTTTTGCTCCGGAGTGTTAAAGTTTAAGTGTGGGGAATTTGATCATAGCATTTGGCACATGATTCTAGCTTTTAGTTTGGTATTTTAAAGCTCTTTATAGCTTAGATTATATTTTTAGCTTGTTCTAAACTTTGGATTGAATTTGATCTATAATTTTATTATAATTTTATTATTTATATTTTGGACTCTTTCTCATTATGTAGGTCATAACTTGAGCTCTGGATATCGGATTGACACATATGAGAGGCGTTGGGAAAGATAAAAGTCTGAGCCTAAAACTTGTGTTGGAAGAAAAGACAGTCGAACTCATTACTGGGCTTAAATGGCAGATTATCGTAATCTGGACTTTTATAATAATTATTATTTAGCGGGCCATTTGTTTTTTAAACCCTAAAGTCCCATAACAAGTACTATATATCTGGCAGTTTTGTTTCTTTCTAAATACAGGAAAATTAGGATTCAAATTGCTACAAGAAATAAACAGTTTTATTTTAATCTTCATGGAAGGCTAATTTTATAAGATCTAATCCATCGAGTTCGAGTTTCATCAACACCTTGGAGAATTTAGGTTACACTGTCAATTTTTATTCATGATTCTAATCTGTGTATTTGATTATATTGAATATTTTGATTGCTTAAATTGAATTTCAATAGGATTGATGGTAAACTGTATTTGACAGAATGTTGGTTGATTTCTAATTTTAATTGAATTACAATTTTGCGACGCTTGGATCGTTAATTATAATATTTTGGATGATTGTGATGCTTATAGGATTCACATAGGATTGATTACGCTTGTTTGATCAATTCTATAGTCAAATAAGAATAGAATCACAAATTAGAAATTAAACTCATTGATAGAATCTGTGATAGGTTTGAAACTCGAATAAGTGGATTAATTGTTTTGCTCATCGTTTAAAACAAAAATCTAAAAAAATCCCTTTTTAATTTGAATTTTCAATTCGGTTATTATTACTATATCAGAAGTCCTTGCGAAACGATTTGAGTTATTATCTCTATTTACATTTTATCAATTGTATTTGACCCGTGTGCGACAGCGGATCAAGCAGCTCCTGAGAGGATACCGTACAAAAAGCTAACAAAAACTCTTATACCCCACGTGTTAACAATTGGTGTAGATGCATCAATGCTTCGTTTGAAAGAAGATGTGGGAAGATTAATCCAAAAAAGGGAAAAGATAATGAAATAGTTGGCTCCACCGAAAAGCGAGTATTCATAAGACATTTATAAACTACAATGATATACCAAGTCTTTGGGAAAATGTTCACCTCTTAAAAAACTTTCCTTCAAAAATATCAATGTTCACTTTCGGCTCTTAATAGTGAAGGGATCACAGGCTGTCGCACTACTTGCCCACAAAGCTTGTCGAGCCAAGCTCGTTGGACCATCATTTTTTAAACTTGTGTTCCTGTGGAGGTGTCATGTCATTGATCAATGCATAAAATAAATATTTTTCAACCATCCACTAAGAGTGTTGAACAATTCAGATTTTTCTTTTACCAATTTTCTAAGGAAATGAAAGGAGAAGATAAACGAATTTAGCAATTACAATGATACACAATTCACATCTAAGTAACTAAATATTTGTAATGCAGTGGACATAAACATTTTTCTTCAAAAGCAAATCAAAACCGTTGTAGACAACACAAGCAATATAAGAAGTATTTCATCAATCCAGAATAGAATCGTGTTGAAACTAAAGAAAATTAGTTCTGATAGAAAACAATAACAACGCTTTTCCACATGAGACAATTGAAGAAGAAAAAAAAAAACACAACTAAGGCTTTACAATCATTAATCTAAAAAAACCAAAATAAAAAATTACATAAAAGCACAATTCAAGAAGTAGGCCACTTATGAGAGAATCATCCTCCACAATAATATTTGTGAAAACTCATATCGTGCACAAAATTAATTGACCAAGCCAACCAAAATCAAAATAGACTTCAGCAACATTAGCATCAAGAGACGCATATGGAGCGCCAATAGCGCTACTAAGAGGATACCTTAACAAAAAACATAACAAAAAACTCTTACACCCCACTTGTTAACCTTGGTGTATGAGCATCAATGGCTTAGTTTGAAAGAAGATGTGGGGAAAATTAATCCAAAAATGATCATTGAAATAGTTGGCTCTGCAGAGGAAAATGAGTATTCATAAGATATTATATAATACTACAAATGAAATCAACAGTATACCAAGCCTTTGTGGGAAAATTGTTCAACTCTTAAAAACTTGTCCTTCAAAAAGAATCATAGTTATGCGTGATACCAAATTTTATAACAAAACAGATAGAATGTATAGCGTGATATCGGGTAGGTCTTTAGAGACAATGACCTCGAAATTATATCAAATCAACTAAGCATTTAAATTTACAACTAGATGTTAATTTTTTTGAGGCCACATTTATATATTAATAAAAACATTTATATTGGTTACTCAAAATAAAAGTATTTATTTTGATGAAGTGGTTTCAATTAGTAACACAAGGGTGAAAAAAACTCTCACCAAATTAACACACCACAAAGGAAAAAACCCGGAAAAAAAAAAACCAAATATTGCTTTTAAATAAAATGTTTTAAATAAAATTTGAGTGATAGCGTTTTAGCAAGTGTACAGAATCATTGCAAGTAATAATTAAAACGGTAGTACTGAGTGTCGAGCTCAAGGATTGCGTTTTACTATTGAATTATATTTAATTACGAAAATTGAACAAAGGGATTTTGATTTGATCGAAATAATTTTTAAAGTATTGATATTATAAAATTGATCATTTAAAATAAGAAAAATTTCAGGGAAAAGTTTCACTTCGAATCCAACCTTGATGTCTAATTTGATCCTAGTTACTGAATTCCTTTTATTGAATTATTACCGAATTCTCTTTATTATTCTTGCCCTGAAGTCTTAGTGACAGAATCTTTAATTTCAAAGTAACCCCTAATTCATTAGTGGATTTAAGATTAGAATTAAGCTTTACGGTGCAAGAATTATCATTTCAAATTGTTGCCTTTGCAACAAATTTAATTGGTTTCGTGACATGCATCTATCCCTACACTGCAATATCATGAATTTCTCATATTTAGCATTCGTAAATATGATTAACTCTTCAAATTAACTAATAATCACACATAGATAACAATAAAAAAAAATGCATATGATGAAGAGTCATCACAACCCAAACTTAACTTATTGTTTGTCCCCAAGCAACAATTAATTTCATATTTGGTACAGTTAAAAGCAAACTTAAACTCAATTTCTCAAATCAAATCAAACTCAACTCTCAAATTATTCTACCAGTTTTTTTTTTCTTTTCATTTTCATTGTGAAGATTCTCAAACATTGACATCAGAACCAAGAAGATGTTATTTATCAAAGTACACAAACTATTTTTTTTTCTTTTTGTTTTGATTTTATTTATTTATTTTTTAGAACCATCACTCCAAACTTAAAAGGTTGCTATCCCATGAGCAGCCTCAAACTTAGAACTTTACCAAGATGTGATAAAAAAAAATTCCCCACTAACTCCAACTAAGGTGATGTAATTAAATTAAGGTATTTGGCTTGTAGTATGGCTAGTATCCATAAGAAAAGGGCAAGGCTTAAAGGGGCTAGAAAAGGATAAAATTTGCATATGGTAGTTAGAAACTCTCAAACGACCAAATAAAATTGTCTCAATGTATCTATAAATTACAAGTGATGTAAGTTAGAATTAGTGCAAGTTCTGATGGGATAACACATCTCTGGATAATCACACAACAAAGAAATAAAGTGTTTAGGCCCAAAAGCTCACAGTTAGGACAATAAGAAAGAGCATGAACCGTCAAAAATATGTCAAACATGTCACTGAAAAGTTAAATATTTTTTTTTTTGAAAAATCGATGGCACGTTAGCCTTCTACAACTACTTAATAATCAAAAAATGTATGCATTAGTAAGACTTGTCGAATTGGGCAATAACATGAGCTAAGAAAAAGAATTTAGATTTCAAAATCTCAAACAGGAAACTTAAGACCAAATGTAAGTTATTACAATTTCTTCATCATAGTACACATTTAGTGAAAGAAAAAAAAAGCATAAAATTCGACTACCAAAATAAAGAAGAAAAAAAAAATGAAAGAAAACCTCTCTCAATTGGGTAACTCAAGGGGTGTTGCTTAGGTCCTCCGCTCGTGTACCACTATAGTCGCTAGTATACTGGTGAGGTGAGAATAAATCAAAATAAAATATGGCTCCTGGTGTCTATTGAGATGAAGCGAAGGCTCGATAGAGATTTGTCATCCCCAGTTCTATTATGCCATATCCATCTCGCTGATCGATCATCAATTGTTCCATCATAGTTTCCAGCATGCGAAATCTTTCCTTAGTGGAGAGTTGTATTGGATGTTGAGGATGGTCATGTGGCCCTTGTGGATCAGTATTTTCCTCTATCAACATCGCTGCTCTGTGGAGCCACCAGGATATTCCTTCCAGAATCATAGATGTTCTATCATCCATTAACAGATGATTGGCATAACAGGTTTCACCATTTCTTCACCCTAACTAGGTGGACACACTTCACCTTCTCACATAGTTCTCTTATCAGAGAAACATGATTGAAGTAGCGCTGTCGAGGATCAAGAATTGTTGTCCCCAAAGATATGAGCTAGTAAGCATGCCCACATTAATATGGTTACCATTTATGATAGTAGCTAGTAGACATGCTCTCTGAACTATTATATCTCACACATTTGAACATTGCAATCATCGTAAATGATGAACAAAGTATCCATGCTTACAATTGAGGTGAGATTCCAACGAGCGCAGTTTCCTAGGATGTGCCATCTCTAGTTTCGTACCCAATATTTCCTGGTCAGCATAAAATGTGTACATCTCTCGAGTGTCTATTTTTATAATGTTGTCCTCCATTGCTTGAAAGCAATAATCCTTATAGTTCGAAAGACCAAAGTTTTCATTGATGACTTGAGGCGTGAATGGCACCTTTTTTCCCTTACATAACTCACAAATTGATTATGTGGAAATGGTTTGTCAGACTACATATCAGAGGCAGTGGAGAAGAATTGCACTACTAGTGGTTTGTTTGCTTTGGTGACAAATGTGGTCTGCTTCTCCCATCCTCTGGAAGCAATCATTGCTTGGTTGTCAATAAATTCATTTTCTTCCAACTCAAAGTTTTTCTCACTCACAAACTTCTTGACTGTGGGGAGTTTGACATGAAACTCTAGCATTGTTATGGTCTTGAATAAGAAAGTATCGTGTGATTGGGAGGAAGATGTATTTGTGACCTTAGTTCGTTTTTCTTTCTGTTGGGTTGCCATTAGGTTCTACAAAACAATTATGCACATCCAGGATTCAAAATATTCAAGGTTAGAGAAAATTAGTTTGAGCATTCATCCCATTGACAAAACAACCACAGTAGTAGCCAACTAAGAGTTTACCCATCAACTAAGAGTTTACCTATGATGAAAACTGATTAGTTGGAAGGGATAATCTTATCCATGACGGAAGCCAACCAACCTATAAAAACTTTAGGGACCCAAGAAGAGAGATATGGAAACAATCACCAAGATTAAGCGGCGAGTCTACTTATGGAATAAGGACAATAAAATATGATGAAAAATTCTTAGTAAACTTGGCGTGATTGACGAATTGATCAAATGAAACCCCAACATCGCTCATAAGGTGTGTATAGAACCTTTTGAAGAAAGAGAAATTCAACCAATCCGATTTAGGGCTCTTATTCAAGTCAATGTGAGAAACCACCACATCTATCTCAAAAAAAAAAAAGGAACACAACATAGTCCTATCTTCATGACTGAGACCTAAGAAGAATACCATCCAACAACGGTCGATCCTACATGCTTTTTGAAAGGTGCTAAGAAGAATACCTAACTATTTCTGCTCGAACCTTCGCCATTTCTTCAATGCATCGATTCCATGCTTTCAGAGACAAAATGGAGTTCCTTGTAAGACCCATAGTTTTAAATTCTAATTTATGTATTTTAGTGTATTTTGGTATTGATTTTATGCATCGATTCCATACTTTCAGAGACAAAATGGAGTTCCTTGTATTGATTTTAATGCCCAAAAATATGTTTTGATGCCCCGATTAAAATTATTCGTCTATAAATAAATTAGATTAAGTACAGTGAATCTTTTGTCGAAGAATAATTTATTTATGTTACAAAGAATTTAATG
>PGTU02003183.1:0-16100 GCA_002896215.2 Cicer echinospermum
TTTAAGAATTTAACTAATATTATAAGGTTTAACTTGTAAAGTTATGTCCTTTTGAGTAATTACACATTTAAAATTACTTTTGAGAAATATAATTCAAACAAATTTAATTTTGTAAAAGTATATTTCGAAAAAACTATCCAAATATATATTATTACAACAAATTTAGTTTTAATCAAAAATATATTTTCATATCGAAGGTTAGTTAAAAATACATTTATAAACGTTAATCTAACCAGACACTTGCTCTAAACTTGATGTTGTCTTGAGATCCTTCACTAATGTAATTAGAGGTGAGAATAGGTCAGGTCAGGCCAGACTTTGAAAGGCCTGAGTCTAACCTACGATTAATTTGTTATGTATAAGTCTGACCTACGGTCTATCATAAGCTTTTTTTTCGGCCTGATCTGACCTTTTTAAAAGTCTGGTCTGACTTGAAAGTCTATTTAAAAGCCTTTTTTCGTATTAAAATATTTAAATGCTCTACACATACCACATGATACTCTCCACATACCAATATCAATGTACATATCTATATATATTAAACAAAAAATAAATTTTCTAATAAAATAATTTAAAAAAAATCTAAAACAAACATCCTTTAAACCCTAAAACATAATTTTTGGTTTCAAAGAATAGATTTTTTTTTTCCTGAAACAAATGCACTCATTATTACCTCTCAAACAAATATGAAATGACTACTGAGTGATTGACTAATTGAATGACTACCGAATATGAAACGACTACCAAATATGGAATGACTACTAAGTGATTGCCTAATTGATAAAATTTAAAATAGAAAATAATATTATTAATATGGAATGACTACTGAGTGATTGCCTAACTAGTTCACCCAAAGATGGCTACGTCTAGTCCTCACACCCTTGTGAGATTTCACTAACGTTCAAACTGATCAACCTCACGCTGAGGATGATTACAAACTGTGTATTCTTTAGCTTCACCAAGCTTACAATCAATATTCAAATATTTCCAAGTATAACTCACAAGGAAATTACAAAGTGGTATGAGAGTGATTGATACTTAATATTTTCTCAAAGGATTTACAAAGATATAGTGTAGGATCAAAGAAAGTATTAAGTGAGGATGGGTATTGCTCTTGATAGCTTTAAGATGCTTGATCTTTTTGTGCAATTGTGTTATGTTTTTTATGATGGAGAGCTTGCTGCATTTTATAGGGGTCCAAGCTCTTTGATGACCGTTGGAACTCATTTCTAAAGATCCAAGGTTTTTCATCATATTTATAGAACTGCCATTCAACCTTTCTAGCCCAGGTAGTAGCCATCCTCGCGCATGCACAACTTTCTTGTAACATGATCTTGACATGTCCTTGTCTATTCTCTTTTATCAGAAGTGCAAAGTTGTTTCTTTGACCATGTGAGTTGCAACCTTTTTGAAAAATTTAAGGACTAGGTTGATTTCAGCTTTTGAGGTGATGTTGACAAGAGAGAGAATACCACCCTATTACATAGGACTGTCATACTCAGTTCGAGGATCAGATCTGCTTTCACATGTGGTCTTCCATTTTTGGCTTGTTTGAAGTTGCCTTTTGTTAACTTGACTTCTTCATGTATTAAATCGTGCAAGCCCAATAAATAATCTGATTTTAGCCTTTGCACATGCTATGGTGGATTCTTTCACTTTGCTGGCACCATCCTCAGCCTATTCTTTCATTCCTCTCTAGACTTAACCTAGCTATTCTGTCCTTTTCCTTTGTCTTCTAACTTGCTTTATTTCAATACTTTTACTTATTCATTCTTTGAATTTGTTGTGCATTTCTTTAATGAATAAAATCATTTGTTCTGGTGAGGGCACAAATTTATGCAGATTTGAAGATTTTTCAATTTCCAAGCTATCCTCACGATTTTCATCTTCAGCAATTTTCCATCCTCACGGTTTTCAAATGCAGCAATTTCCATCCTCATATTGAATCATATTTTCCTTCTTTTTGCCTTATTGATTAATAACCTATTTTCTTATATGAATAACTTCAAGAGCTCATGTTAGTCATTAACCACAATCATAATCTCTTAAGTAATTTTGTTATCATTTAAAATCATTTGAGAGATTTTGTCTCAACAATCTCTCCCTTTTTTCTAATGGATGCACGATTTGAAACATAACAAGTGTTGAAACTATGATCTAATTTTTATAACTTTAGTTTTGAGATTTTGACTCATATACGATGGGATAGTACAAAGAAACACTCTCATTTTAGTTTGAAGTTATAAATCTTTCACACAACGAATAAACTAATTATTTTTGGTAAATTTAAATGTTCAAATTGTATTTTGTTATTTTCAGCAAAAATGTAGGGGTGAGAAGTTATATGTGGACTTAATATAGATCGTCTAATATTGATTAAACGATATAGATGTATTTGAATGCAGTGCAATCAAAGACTAATGAAATCAAGATCCTTATATGTATATTTTAATATGGTAAATCGAGGACACCTGAGCTCGTGATAACATACCAGTATTTTGATAGTATTTACCAAAAGAGAGTACATCAACTTCAAATATTGGTCTAATGATAAGAAAATAATTTAAATGCAGAGTTTCTTTACTTTAAATTGGAGCAATTATTCCTCACCTAATTGTTTGTTTTATAAAAAAAAAGTAGCTATCATATTTATTTGACACTAAGAAAGTATATTTTTTTTTTTATTATAAAAAAAGAATGTTATTTTAATTAAAACGAAAGCTGAAAATGATAACTTTCAGGCATCATACGTAAAAATTGAACTAAACAAAGAAACATGGATACACATTTTGAACAAAAAAAAAAAATTTTGACCCCCAAATTAGAGTTAAGAAATGAACACATTAATTTGCTACTTTTGAGAAAACTAAGGAAGTAGTATAGTCTGTCTGATGCAATAAAGAGATAAATCTTTTGAAGAAGATAAGTAATGGAGTTAAACTAAGTATTTTCTTTCTTGATCATGTAGACGAGGGCTAGAGAGTCAGTTCATTAAATAACATTACAAATACTTGTATCACGAGCCAATAAAACACTACTGGGGAAATTCATATTTCAGAAAATATAGGAACCACTGTATGCCACTTTGCAGTAAAAATTCACATATGAACTCACCATTATGAACCGCGAAGATTGCATCACAATTGGAGAAGCCATTTAATATTAAGTGATAAGCACTTCTATCAACGTTCATCTTCATAACCCACAAAGTGTTTAATCCATGTTTTTTTTATTAGGGTTAATCAAGTTATGCTTGAACCTTACTCATGATCAAGAGTTATGGAATAAAGTCAACAACTTGGTAACAAATATAATGCCACAAATCACTCGCCATCTTTGTACTTTGTAAGCAAACCAAAGAGTTTCGATCTTTCAGAGTTTATTAACCACCACACTAATTTACAATTTCCCATGCCTAAGAGATGTTTCCATGTCATTGTCCAGTAAATTTCTATTCAGCTAAACATAAATACCTATGTAAAGAATTTTCACTTAAAAATTCATGCTTAATAACTCATTCCAAAGTAGTTGGACATCCTCATAATTCCTCCCAACGTGCATAAGGATCTTAATGCCAAGATGCAACACTGACTGAGGTCGTTGAGCTCATTGCTGAAGTAACAATGTCGATTTACAAGGAAGAGGGGTTTGAATTGTAAATGTACCTTTTAAAAATTCCTGTTAAAAACTTAAGAAAATAACTCAAGATTGACCTTGGTTATGAAAACAGAAAAATGAAGAACGTTATTGGTTTTTATCAAAAACAGAGAACATTCCTTGATTAGTTTAAAACAGAAAACCAATTTTTGTTTTATCTTAGTTAATCAATTAAGTTTAACAAATAAAGAGATAAGATAGAGAATACTACACAAAGATATATCCTGGTTCACCCAACTTGAGTTACGTCCAGTCCTCACACTGTAAGATTTTCCACTAAGTGTTTAAAACAAAGAACCTTCTTGATTTTATAACACCTAGTCTAGATCACCTTTGATCTGTTTCAATCTCTATTACTTTCCACCCATAAAGTAACAACAACACCTATCTAACTTTGATAGGATTCAATACAATCTAAACAAACTATAAAGAAACTCTTATAGTTTGAATTTTTACAATAAGAATTGCTTTTTGACAGAACTGAGATATCTCAACTATTGTTTGAGATTTGACTCTTTACAAAGAATTTAGTAATAATCAAGCAACCTGATATGAGACTTTAGAAATGCTTCTCTCTTGCGAAATTTGAGAACTTCAAGTATATGTATGTGATTGATTGTGTGATTTTGCAGCACTTGAATTTCTTGTCTTATTCCTGGATATTGTCTCATTTATAGGCTTTAGACCATTTAATGAAGGTCAAAATAGTTGTTGGTAGTGCTCTGTATTTTTGACTGAAACCCATATATTTCAGATAAAAATATCACCTCTTGAATTGATTTAAATTGCTTTGACTATTTTGTCTACACCTTTTAATCAGATTGTCTTCTAGTAAAAAGCCTTTGAAGTTTCTTCCTTAATCTGGATGGTATAGTTTCGATCTTGAGTCTTGATGTAAGCAGAGAAGTTTGGAGAAAGATTATAAGCCATGGCAGAAGAGAACAGACTGCTGCTGGAGTTTATGCAAAAATGGAGATTGATATTCAAGTGGATCTGTCATTTTGATCTTTTTGAAGATTTGATGATCAATTGGAGTTCATGTTTTGATCAATTCTGGATGTCATTTGTAATGTCTTTATCATATATCAAGGTGATCAAACTTCTTGATAGTTTGATTTTCAGAGTCCAAACTGTTCTACTTTGACTGTTCGAGACCTTCAATTTAGGGATATGATATCCTTTTGACTGGGATGAATCCAATTGTTCCTTGCCATGTACAAATTCTATTTGCAATGAATTCCGAGGCATAATCTTTGTTTAAAGAGGTGGAGAGTGTGTCCAATATGCTGTTATGAACATTCTTGAGAACTGAAAGATCATTTATTTGTTTTATGCCAGAATGTTCTGTTACTGTCTTTTCTGTTTTGCTTGATTCTGTTCTTAATTAAATTCACTCAGAAGTAACAAGTTAAATTAACATAACATTTTAGAATCGTATTAACTTTCTTATTAACCTTTGTTTATTTTCATCAAAACACTTTAAATATGGAGTTGTCTCAACACATGCCTTTATGACATCTCTCAACATTTTTCAAGAGTTTTCATCGGCCATCTCCAAACGATGTCCTAACTTGAACATATTATGGTCAACATTGGTATCATAGTCGTGAGGTAATGATAAGCGACTTAAGACTAAATGACTGTTAGTGGTTGCACCCATGTTGGCAAATCTAGAGAAGCGTCAGTTGGAGTTTCAACGATTGATTTCATCAAAATGTGACTCAGATAGAATTTGTTGCCATCGATACAGAAAACTCAGTATCTCTAGGGTGGAATGGCTTGAGGCATTGAGTTAGCAAGCTTTACACAGCCTTGTATCCAGTTTGTGTAAAAAGTTTCTATAATAAATAGCCATTGGACATTACTTTCGGTATTGGGCCACACTTAACAAATATTCCTTCAAGTATTTGAAGTTAATGTTGCAAATGTTGGATAAAAGGGGTGTGTCCATAATAACCACAATTTATACTTAACTTGGGATAGTTGAATCCAAAACTTGTCTCATTTATGCAACCAACTCTGCCAAGTCAAGTTAAGACATATACGTAAGATTAAGGACTTGGAGACCTTGAATGCCATATCACCCTCTTGCTTTGGCCTACAAATATGTTTCCCAATAGATCAACATGAACATGATCTCCGTTCAATTGTACTACCTTAGATTAAATTGAGACATACTTCCAGCTTCGTCATAAATAATAACTAGGATCTGACATGACGATAGCAATGAATGTTAGATAGAATTGATTGATGCAAGAGTGACTCAGCCTGAAATGAATGAGAGTCTAGCTTTCCAATTATGAGTTGACATATTTCTAAGAAAAAGAATTGGATATTTCTGATGTTGATCTTTTGGTCAGAACTTGCAATATAAGTCTGGGCAAAATAAATTTAATGAACTGAATTTTTTTCTATATTAGTCTTCAACAACCAACATGATATCATCAACAAAGAATATGTGTAAGAGGTATGATCCCCTATCTCTACCAAAATTAAAAGGTTTGCATTGGCCATTTGTAGTTGAGTCTTATTATTATATGGGCTCATCCCTCCAAAGCTAGCACAAAGGAGATACTGGCGATTATAGACCTCTTGTCTAAGCTCTCTAGAAGTGGCCAAATGATTGTTTGAGCACCACTCCCAATTTGAAGCATAGATTTAGAGGCAAGACAATGCCAAATAATATTATTTGTATCAAACACAATCCTAATATGTAAGAGAGAATTTCCATGATAAATTATCATTCAGTCTATCATAGGCTTTTCGAGATCAAGCTTAAGATCGTGAAGCTTTTAATAACATGCAGATGAAGAGAGTATGAATGGTTTCTTGGAGCACTAAGAATATTATCAGACTGTCCTAAGATAAAACTACTTTGATTGTGGATTACCACATAAGACCATAATACTTACGAATCTCTAAGCAATTATTTTAGAATAATTTTATAGCTCAATTACAAGCAAGTGCTATAGGTTTAAGTTGATTAAGCTGTATTGGTTCATTCGCCATAGGAATAAGAGTAATTAGAGTTTGGTTGATTCCTCAAATTTTAGTAGGACCTGAACTAGCTAAGAATGGATGGGCCAACACATCTATTGACTCTTGAAAAAAGGATAGGATGGAACCAACAAGGCCAAACGACTTATAATTCACAACATCAGTATCTTTAAAAATCCATGAGTTATCATCCCTTTGGAGTGCAAAGACTTATTAAATATCCGCTGTATTAAGATATCCTGTTGGATCTATTGACATCTAAATTATTGGATCCAATAACCTCTTTAACTCTAACTAAGAAGTTATGCTCCTTTTTATAGCTATTGCCTTAACTCAATCATATGTTGGTTTGTACACTTGCTAAGAACTTAGATAACTACCTCATAATTTTTAATAACACTTTTTCCGTAAAAAATATTATCAAATGTAGTTGATATTAGATAATGAATCATTAGATTAATCTAGTGATGCTTAACTTGATTATCATAATGTTAAACCCATGCACTAACTTTTTTTAAATAATTTAGTTGATCACAACACTTATGCATTTGGCGTCCTTTTTTGCTAATATACATGTTTTTATTTTGAGGCAATTTATTTTAAAAAAAATAAATAAACATCCTCTTATCTTATTTTATTTAAAAAAATGTAAATTTAAATAAATCAAACACACAATTTTATTTATTTAAAAAACACATTTCAAATTTACCAGAAAATAAAATAACACACTTCATCGTTCCTTTTATTTAACATAATATAAATAACAATAATGCTAGCCAACACCCCTCAAAATTTAAAAAAAATCAAAATGCCCAAAATGCCCCTGTCATCAATATTACACATTTATTATTCCATAACTCTCATTTATCAATTTTCATCAAACCTCACAACTCACCTACAAAAATCATCATACTTCACTAACCAATACTCAAAATCATTAAAAAGTTACATCACTCACTCATAACCTACAACACATCAGTTTGATAATCACATTGTGGTTAAAACTACATAAAAAGGTATGTTTGTTGCTCTGTATTTTGGTTCGTATTTTTTTTTTAAATCTGGGGATTTTACGTGAACTCAGTTCACGTACGTTTTGGAGTTACGTGAACTGAGTTCACGTATGTTTTAAAAAATTACAAATGTCATACTCTACGCAAACTGAGTTCACGTAAACGTACGTGAACTCAGATTGCGTAATCAATGGAGTTTGAAACTTGAATCCTCATATTGTACGCAATCTGAATTCACGTACACATACGTGAACTCAGATTGCGTAATCCTTGAATATGGAATAATAAGCCACGTACGTGATATGAAATTGCGTATTCAGAAAAAGTTTGGAAAATAAGTTGTGTACGTGAACTGCAATTCACGTAAGTTTACGTGAACTGAGTTCACGTACGTTTACTAGATTTCAGATCACGTAAACATACGTGAACTCAATTCACGTAAACTTACGTGAATTGCAGTTCACGTACATGTTATCTTCAAAAAATTAAAAATTTAGTTTTCCTTTGTTCTGGATACAGATAAATGGACCAAGGGGAATACAATAGTGATGAAATGTATGAAGGTTTCGAACCTGATTTTGAGGATATGAATGACTGTTTGGAACGTGATTTCGATGAAAGGTATGATGATTTTGATGCAATGAATGATGCTTTGAACAAGGAAGGTGAAGATGTTATGGTTGATTTGACTGATGTATTTAGCACCGGCATGATGTTTGATACGCGAGATGATTTATTAAAATGGGCTAGAAATGTTGGAAGGGAAAATGGAGTTGTCGTTGTTATTTTTAGATCTGAAAATGCGACAGCACGACCAAGAACAAAGACAAAATTAATTCTTGGTTGTGAAAGAAGCGGTAAATATAGACCTTGGAAGAATGCTAAACCGACGAGGAGTACTTGGAGTAGAAAATGTGAATGTCCTTTTAGATTGAGAGGTACACCGTCAAATGTTGGTGATGGATGGTATCTACATGTAATATGCGGTGTCCATAACCACGAATTGGCCAAAAAACTGACTGGTCATGCTTTCTTAGGTCGATTGTCTCAAGAAGAGAAAGTTGTACTTGGTGATATGATCAAACCAAGAAACATATTGATGACAATAAAGGATCATAATGTTACAAGTTTGACGACAATAAAACAAGTTTACAATGCACGTCAAGCATATCGTTCATCACTTAGAGATAACAGAACAGAAATGCAACATCTTTTGACATTGATGGAACGCGACAAATATGTCTATCGATATAGGAAGGTAGAGGGTTCAAATGAGTTGAGGGATATCTTTTGGACTCATCCAGACGCTATCAGTCTTGTAAATAATTTTCACATAATATTGATTTTGGATAGCACATACAAGACATGTAGGTATCGGATGCCGTTACTTGAAATTATTGGTGTTACATCTACAGAAATGACATTTTGTGTTGGATTTGCGTATCTACAGTCTGAGCGTGTTGATAATTTTACATGGGCACTACAAATGTTGAAAGAACAGATTACAGGTGGTGAAGTTGAAGTAATTGTTACTGATAGAGATCTTGCTTTAATGAACGCTGTTGAATGTGTTTTTCCAAAGGCAGTCAATTTATTATGTCTGTTTCATGTATGCAAAAATGTGAAAGCAAAGTGCAAGATGACTGTTTTTCCAAAAAAGAAGCAGGTGCAAATAATGGAGGCATGGGAGGCTCTTGTTTACAGTTATGATGAGACTCAGTACTACATGAATTTGGCTAACTTTGAAGGAATTTGTAGTAGTTCTTCCATCTTTAATGATTATGTACATGACCAGTGGTTAATTCCTCACAAGGAAAGATTTGTTGAGGCGTGGACTAATAGAGTTATGCATTTTGGGAACACTACAACACAAAGGGTTGAGTCGGCGCACTGGAGTTTGAAACAGATATTACAAGATAGCATTGGTGATATATGCAGTGTTTGGGAAACCATCAATAGCATGATTGTATTACAACACAGTGAGATAATAGCATCATTTGAAAAGAGCATAATTCAGAAGGTCCATCGACATAGTAACAGATTGTATGCCAATTTGCGTGGTGTTGTGTCAAAAAATGCAATAGACCACATTGCAGCAAAGTTTGATCGCGTGAAGTATGTAGGTATAGATAAGTCTGAATGTCGCTGCACAATTAGGAGAACACATGGTCTACCTTGTGCATGTGAGATAGCCAGGTATAGTATGATCCCCCGTTCTATTCCATTAGATGTTATTCATGTTTGGTGGACTAAATTAACTTTTCATGATGATGGATCGGGTAAACCTTCAGAATTATCTGTGAAACATGAAATAGAAGTGATAGTGAAAAAGTTTGATGAACTTGATGTACCTGGAAAAATTTCACTGAAAGGTAAATTACGTGAGATTGCGTATCCATCGACTACGTCGATGTGTCCACCTGTTGACAAGGTTAAAACAAAGGGTGCACCGAAAAAAGGCAAAAGTAAGATATCAAAAAGAGATAAATCAACCAAGCGTGATCCATCTTGGTGGGAATATGTGGATGCAAGTGTTCGATGCAGTGGCACAAAAGCATGTAGTACTGTAACTTCTAATAAAGTACAACAACCTCGACCATCAGTAACAAAGCTCACACCTCGACCATCAGTCAGCAAAGTTCAACAACCGAGAGTTCTTATCTTCAAGGAATGGTTGCCGGTTGAAATTCACAAATTCATAGATGACATTATTGACGTGGGTGAGGATGGTAATTGTGGATATCGTGCAGTTGCAGCTTTACTTGGAATGGGTGAGAACTTTTGGGCATTCATTCGTCAAGAGTGTGTGGTAGAGCTTCAAGAATTCATGTCTCATTACGAGATAATATATGGTGGACAAATTTTTGTTCAACAACTTATACGCAATGTATATGTTGAACATGTTGCAACTTTGGATAATTGGATGACACTTCCAGAAATGGGATATGTGATTGCTTCGAAATTTAACTTGGTTTTCGTCGCATTATCACTTAACCAATCAGAAAACATTTTTTCCACTTAGAAGTCCACCACCAACACCTATTTCAGATCATCGTATGATAGTTATTGCATTTGTTAATAACTGTCATTTTGTGCAGGTATTTAATTTTTCACTTAGATAGTTATTCCCATTTTATGCATTTGTTAACCTTTAGTGTCATTTTTAATAAATTATAAGTTTATTATTTTAACAGGTTTATTTAAAGCCAAATTCTCATATACCACCACCAAGTAATTTGTGGAGAAAATAATGCACAGAAGAAGCACGTCAGTGAGAATTTATTTACAATGATCACATTCAACATTGGCTGAAGATATTTCCATGCAGTATAGATGAATATGTTGTAAACTGAAAATATTTCCATTCAATATGTATAGATGAATATGTTGTAAACTAGATGGATTTGTTACAATGAATATGTTGTAAAATGAAAATATTTTCATGCAAAAACACACAAAACTAAAATATCAAAAATATATCAAATTCGAAAGTACCCAAAATATCCAAAAGTACACAAAATTAAAATATCCAAAATATATCAGATTCGAAAGTACCCATAATATCCAAAACTAAAGTATCCAAAATACCTAAAAGTACCCAAATATTACATATCAATTACAAAAATACCATGTTCCAAAACGTTATAAATAAATCCTAGGTCCTTCTATTTCTTCTACGATATGGTACTGTGTTCGTCCAATCTCTACCACCACCCCTCTGACTTCGCAGCATCAAAATTAACTCATTTATGAGTGGCATGCCATCAGGTAATATCAGTTGCCGGCCAATCAGCTGTTCAGCAATTTGTATTGCTCGACGCTGTAATAAAAAAAAATACATATCAATAATGAATTAAATTAATTAAAAATAAATATCAATAATACAAAAAAAATAATAATATCAATATACCGTTATGTCAACTGTGTCATCAGCAGGATCGCCGCCATCAGCTGCATGAGTGACATGATCAGTAGGCTCTGCATCAGCTTCATGGACTAGTTCTCTACGAATGATGTATGGATGAGAAATTCTGCGAAACCAGTCCATATAATCATTCGAGCAGACTACATGTCCCTGCACAACTGCGCCGACATCCACTACATGCACAGCATATTGCGTAAACATAATGTCCATTTCATCTGGTGTGGTCGTCTGACCCACTACCTCTAACGGTGAGCCAGGAATGATTTGGACATGACCATATTGCCGCAATACTCTGTCTGGCAGATGAGCATACATCTTCGGACCCCAACGTATCCACCCTCGAAATAAAGATACATCTTCAAAAGGCCGCTTCAGTCGATGGTTCTCATATGGTGTCCAACAGACCTCATCAACATCAATCTCATCAAGAGCTTTCCTAAATGGAAGAACCAAACCCTTATCCCTTTTAGGCTTCCATTTAAGTGCTCTAGGATAGTCTTCAACATAACTAGCAGAAAGTCTACAACAATCTCTACATAATGTAGGAAAATGCTCATAGACCCATGCCTGCACATATATAATAACATATCATTAGTTTAGAATCATTAATAATAAAAATTATAAATAAAATAAACAATCATACAATTTACCTGTAAAAGTGTCAGATACCCAGAAACAGTTCTGGTTTGATGCATGCTGGCTTCTCGAAGATTGTCATAAAGATAAGCAAGAGCAGCTGCACCCCATGCATATCCCCCGCAAGAATTAAGGTCCCGGAAGCACTCAAGATAGGCAACACTAACTGCGTATGCACTCTTATCGCTGAAGAGTGTGCAACCGACCAAAAACAAAAGAAATGCTCTCGCAGCCATCTGCCAACGATGTTCACGACAACGCTGATGGTATACATCAAGTAACCAACTATACCTAACCGTGGCTGTCCGCGTCACATTAAATTCTGCATAAGCAACACCGTGACTAACTCCAAGAAGCTCTGCCAATATATCTGCACCTTCATCCTTGTTAAATACATTAACACTGAAGAATGCACCGGTAATGGGAATATGCAACAGAGATGACACGTCGTCCAAAGTAATCGTCATTTCACCAATAGGGAGATGAAAGCTACTGGTGTCACGATGCCACCTCTCTACGAATGCAGAAATGATCCCTTTGTCGATCATTTCATAGCTGCATTTTAGTAACGAATACAATCCCGAGCTTTTAACCAGTTGCTCAACCTCTTCGTCTTCAATAACAGCTTCTTTTAATTTTTTCCCATTGCTGAACACCCTTAATTCTCCCCGATCCTGAAATTATTTAAGCAAAAAATATATGTTAAACATAAATGTTAAAAAATATAATTTAACTTAATTTGATTGAGAAAATTACCTCGCCATCCCAGAGTCGAGTCGCAACATGATCGCCAAATGTCCTAAGGACAGAACTATCAACCGGACCACCAGGATATCCAACATCCTGTGGAGGTTCATCTATATCAGCTGTTTGGGGTTCAGGTTGGGGTTCAGGTTGGGCTTCTTCCTGTTGCCGCTGTACTCGTCGTCGTTGTGCCCTTGCAGAAGCAGTTGGCCTAATACGATGACCGTCAGCATTAGACTCCGCATTAGAAGTGCCCTCGTTAAGTATAACACGACCCTCTCTGTCAGTAAACATAGTGCGCACCATATCTGCAAAACGAAAATCATTTAAAAAATGTAAACAGAAGCAGTTCAAAAATTCAGAAATTACGTGAATTCAGTTCACGTACGTGAACTGAATGTCAAATTTTACGTGAACTCAGTTCACGTATGTGAACGTGAACTGAATTCCTTCATTTACGTGAACTCAATTCACGTAAAGGTATGTAATTTCAATTCACGTGCACATACGTGAACTGAGTTGACGTATGGTTTGGATTTTGAAAAAATTTTCACGTACGTGAACTGAGTTCACGTACGTTTCTGGGTTTAGGGCAACGAATGTTGTATTCTTCATCAAAAATGAAAACTACTTTCCTTCAATTTTCAAGCATTTTATTCTTAAATAGATAAAACAAAACAACATAACACAACAAAAACAAAGAATGATTATTACTTACTTGATTCACAACAATGATAATAACTTGATAAACTTGGTTGATGATTGATGAAGATGTTTGATGAAAATGGTGGATGATGATTGATGAAAACAGTGGATGATGATTGATGAAAATGGTGGATGCTGATTGATGATGATAGAATGAACAACAATGAAAATGCAGAAATGTAGAATGAAGAGGAAGAAGATGTTATGAAGAAGTAATGTTATGAAGAAGATGAAATAAAGGGAAGGGCATTTTGGGCATTTTGATTTTTTTTTAATTTTGAGGGGTGTGAATAGCAATTTGGGGGTGTTGGTAGCAATATTTGTATAAATAAATAAAGATAACGTACGTCATCATATTATTTTTATTTTTAAAATTCACGAGCACACATATTTATTTATTGATTATTAATTATTAAATAAAAATAATCTCTTCCGGTAACTACTGATATCTAGTTATCTTTATCTATTCCTTTACAACTATATTAATAATCGATAATCGATGAGTCGTGTTCTTCTTCTTCCCGTTTTAGGGTTCTTCGCCACCAAATCAACAACTATTCTTAATTAACAATAACCTCTTCCCTTTCCCTTTTCTCCGATCTCAATCTCAATCTCAATTCTCATCTCACATCTTCATTATTTCAATCTTAATTTAACACTTTCAATTTTTTTCAATCGCTTTCGTTTTCATTATTTGAAGCGCTTTTCTGTTTTAAGGGTTTTTCGTTTTTATGGTGGAGATGGATGGATTTGGTGGCGGGGATGATGTTGGTGGAGTTTCCAACAAACTCGATCTTCATCAATTAGGGGATATTCCTTCAGGTTTTTACTTCTCTTTCTAAGCTTCAACTCTTTCAATTTTTTTTAATCTTACAATTTTACGATTCGGTGTTTGATTATGTGTTCTTTGTGACTCAGTTTGTTTTTGTAGATCTGGTATGTTTTTTTTTTCTAGTGATTTAATTTTAGCATAATCTTTAGCTAGAGTTAAAAGTTTTGCAAAATTTTGAATGTTGTCAATAGTGTTTAATCTCTGCTTTAGTGTAGTTGGCGATTCAGTATAGTTTCTCCACATATCACTGTTTTGTTGTAGAATATTATGATATTATATTAGTTGTATTAATTTGTTATCCATTATAGCGTTGCTGCTGCACTTCAAATTAAAATTAATCTATTGTTTTTTGCTGTGCTTTGCGCAACACTGCAACATGTGTTTTTTCGGATTAAATAGTTTTTATGAGATTGGTAAGGTATTTGATTGAAACTCTTCTTTATTCTCGCAGAAGGTACAGTTTTTGATGCAACACAGTATGCTTTTTTTGGTCAAGATGCTTGTGTAGAAGAAGTTGAATTGGGAGGGTTAGAAGATGACGACGGTCTGCCCGAGTCTAATGAAGAGGAGTTTCTTCTTAATAGAGAAGAGGTTAATTTTCACTATTCTTAGTTTCTTACTACCATGTTTGTTTTCTCTGTGCCCAATTTTCCCCGCAAAAAATACTCATGTTGATCTCATGCTTTTAGTTTTGGCATAATTTCCTCCCACTTCCTCACCCCCCGGAAAAAACCAATCGATATTATCTTTTACCAGTCATTTGAATTTTATAGATATGATGCTAGAATTTTGTTTCAACTAATTTTGTTTTTTATTTCAATTGTAGGTTGAGGATGCAAAATCTGTTTCCGATATTGATGATCTCAGTACCACTTTTTGGAAGGTATGGCTGTAAAATTATCACGCTTTTATGAATGCTTGGAATTTTAATTGGACAAGTGACTGAATATTATGATGACGACACTATCTTAATTTGCACATTAGTTTGAAAATTAAAAATTATGTATTTGAAGTTTATATATTTGATGAAAAAATTACAAAATGAATTATTCAAATATAATGTGGTAAGATGAGTTAAGATTTCTTTCACAAATGAATATTCTGTTGTGATTATGGATATAAAGTGTAGTCAAATGGAGTCCAATAACAATTACACCTTTTTCTTCATTTGAAATATTCGAATCCAAGTTGTCAACACCTAGATCTTCAATGTCTCAATCAGTCAATCATCACAATCCATAGTCTGCTAATCATTAGATGGAATATTGTTAAGATTTAGCTCAAGAGTTTTTCTAGCTTACTTTTTTTACGGTCAATTTTTAGCTCCACGACAAAACATCATTTATTGTCGTTTGCTTCAAATAGTTTCTTCTCTTTTTTGTGCACCAAATCCAATACGGATGCAATTAGGATATAAGCTACTAGATTATGATTTATCACGCTCTCTTATATGATTGGGATTTTTTTGGGTTAAGTGACCGAGTGTTGTGATGATGACAATATCTTAATTTGCATGCATTAATTTAAAAATTATGTATTTAAAATCAATACTTTATAACATAATATACGCTTGTGAGAAAATTAATGATGT
>PGTU02003186.1:0-11804 GCA_002896215.2 Cicer echinospermum
AGTCGGAAATAGGTTTTGTTTTTTTTGTAAACCAATCTTGTGCATCCAAAAGGTGTGTTGTTCATTGGATAACATTTAGTCATTTTCGCCCTCCTTAGGTTTATCTGTCCAATTAGGGTTTTAACCAATCATGTGCATCCGAATAAAGTCATTTGTATCATTGGGATTAACATTAGTGGATCTTTCGATCCTCCCTAGAGTATCTTGTTCCAATTATAGATTTTTTTACACCAATTCTTGTGTCATCCAAAGCTATCATTTGGTTGTATTGGATAACATTTAGTCATTTCGTCCTCCCTAGGTTTATTTCTTGTCCAATTAGGTTTTTAACCAATCTTGTGCATCCATATAGTTCATTTTTTCATTGGATGAAACATTTATGTCATTTTCGTCTCCCTAGGTTATTCTTGTCCAATTTAGGGTTTTTAACCAATCTTTGTGCATCCAATATGTTCATTGTGTCATTGATTAACATTAGTCATTTTCGTCCTCCCTAGTTTATTCCAGTCAATTAGGTTTTAACCCAATCTTGTGCATCCCAAAATGTTTGTGTCATTGGATGACATTTAGGTCATTTCGTCCTCCCTAGGCTTATTCTTGCATCCAATTAGGTTTTTAACCAATCTTGTGCATCAAAAGTTCATTTGTCATGGATAACATTATATCATTTCGTCCCCCTAGCTTATTCTTGTCAAATTAGGGTTTTTAACCATCTTGTGCATCCAATAGTGTTTTGTGTCATTGATAACATTTAGGTCATTTTCGTCCTCCCTAGTATCTTGTCCAATTAGGGTTTTAACAATCTTGTCATCCAATATGTTCATTTGTGTCATTGGATATACATTTTAGTCATTTTCGTCTCCCTCGTTTATTCATCCCATTAGGGTTTTAACCAATCTTGTGCATCCAAAAGGTGTGTTTGTGTCATTGGATAAAAATTTAGGTCATTTTCGTCCTCCCTAGCTATTCTTTCCAATTAGGGTTTTAACCAATCTTGTGCATGCCAATAAGTTCATTTGTGTCATTGGATTAACCATTTGGTCATTTTCGTCCTCCTAGGTTTATCTTGTCCAATTAGTGTTTTTTAACCAAATCTTGTGCATCAATAGTGTTTTTGTCATTGGATGAAACATTTAGTCATTTTCGTCCTCCCTAGGCTATCTTGTCCATTTGGTTTTAACCATCTGCTGCATCCAATATGTTCTTTGTTCATTGGATTAACATTTAGTCATTTTCGTCCTCCCTAGGTTTATTCTTGTCCAATTAGGTTTTTAACCAATCTTGTGCATCCAATAAGTTCTGTGTCATTGGATATGATCATTAGGTCTTTTCGTCCTCCCTAGGCTTATTCTTGTCCAATTAGGGTTTTTAACCAAATCTTTGTGCATCATAAGTTCATTGTGTCATGGCATAACATTTAGGTCATTTCTGTAAATCTCCTAGCTTATTCTTGTCCAATTAGGTTTTATCCAATCTTGTTCATCCAATATGTGTCATTTGTTCATTAGAGAGTGAACATTTAGGTCATTTTCGTCCTCCCTAGAGCTTATTCTTGTCCAATTAGGTTTTAACCATCTGTGTCTAAATTCATCTGTTGTCATTGGATTAACATTAGGTATTTTCGTCCTCCCTGAGTTTTATTCCAGTCAATTAGGGTTTGTAACCAATCTTGTGCAAATCAAAAGGTGTGTTTTGCTTCATGGATAATTTATGTCATTTTCGTCCTCCCTAGGCTTATTCTTTGTCCAATTTGGTTTTTAACCAATCTTGTGCATCCAAATAGTTCATTTGGTGTCATTGGATTAACATTTAGGTCATTTTCGTCCTCCCTAGTTTATCCAGTTCCAATTAGTTTTAACCAATCTTGTGCATCCAAAAGGTTGTTCATTTGTTTCAATGGATTAACATTTAGGTCATTTTTGTCCTCCCTAGGTTTATTCTTGTTCAGTTAGGGTTTTTAACAAATCTTTGCATCAATAGTTCATTGTTTCATTGGATTACATTTAGGTCATTTTTTGTCCTCCCTAGGTTTATTCTTGTTCCAGTTTAGGGTTTTTAACAAATCTTGTGCATCCTATAGGTGTGTTTGTGTCATTGGATGAACATTTATGTCATTTTCGTATCCCTAGGCTTATTCTTGTCCAATTTGGGTGTTTAACCAATCTTGTGCATCCAATATGTTCATTTGTGTCATTGGATTAACATTTAGGTCATTTTCGTCCTCCCTAGGTTTATTCCAGTCCAATTAGGGTTTGTAACCAATCTTGTGCATCCAAAAGGTGTGTTTGTGTCATTGGAAGAACATTTAGGTCATTTTCGTCCTCCCTATACTTATTCTTGTCCAATTAGGGTTTTTAACCAATCTTGTGCATGCAATAAGTTCATTTGTGTCATTGATTAACATTTAGGTCACTTTCGTCCTCCCTAGGCTTATTCTTGTCCAATTAGGGTTTTAACAAATCTTGTGCATCCAATAAGTTCATTTGTGTCATAGGATGAACATTTAGGTAATTTTCGTCCTCCCTAGGTGATAAGGATCTCAAGGGCATGAAGATAATTCATATTTTAATAAATTAGGATAAACTTTATATATTTTACTTTGGTTTGTATTAATTGTTAGTTTGCTTTGATTTGGAATTGTAATAGTTTTATTATTGATTTAGTTTTTGTTATGTGTAAGTGAAGATACTTTTCTTAGTTACATTATGAAAAGTATGACTATAAGGACCATATCATGTGGTATCTTCCCACATGATATGAAAAGTATCTTTCACTGAAGATACACATTTACACATAACAATAATAAAACTATTACTTACTAAATTTTCTTCAACAATAATAAAACTATTACCATTCCAAATCAAAGCAAACTAAGAATTACAATACAAACCAAAGTAAAATATATAAAGTTTATCCTAATTTATTAAAATATGAATTATCTTCATGCCCTTGAGATCCTTATAATTCCCTCTTTCTTGAAGAAATTCGACCACGAATTTAAGCTCCATTATATCGTACATGAAGAAATAATCCAAACAAACCACAAGCTCATCATATCCACCGGAGTCAAATGGGAAATTAGGAAAGTCACCAAATGTGATAAGTTGGTGAAACACATTTCCATCTTTAACAATTAACATCTTATCACATTTATAGTAAAGGTAAGAAATTCTAAAGATGGGGATAAAGTATACCTTTTGAATTTGATATTTATGACCAAATTGACTTTCTTGGGATTGAAATTTTTGGCAAACAATATGTTACTTTGTATTTGCAAAGGCTTCAAAGCAAGTTGAGTTACATGGACATTCTCTTCATCACAAAAAAATGGTGACTCAATAATCTCCTTGGAAGCATCCTTTTGAGGAACCTTTGAATAATCACTTTCAAGCACTAACATTGTTTCGTTCACCTCACTCTCTTGTTTGAAGAGACTTTCAATTTTACCATAATCTTTCACTTTGCTTTCAATGTCGATATATGGATGAAATTTCTCCTTTGGAGACACTTCTTCAAGCACTTGCAATAGAGAATTATCACAATTAGACAAATAGTTGACGTCAATTTCTTGCCCTTTGTCCCTCAAATGTTTCTCCTCTTCTTCTTTCTTTTCTTTGATTTTATCTATCTCTCTCAAGGCAAACTTCTCTACTTTTCTAGCTTGTTTTGCATATCCATTTTCATATAAATATTTCACATACTCTGGATCCAATACAAAATCGCGAATATATTGATCATATGACATACTTAGGAATTTTGTCAAACAGATAGTGTGCAATACTTTTAACAGCACCTCTTTTTTGTATAATTTTTTTTGTATTTTTTTTTCAAGTAGCAGCAACACACCAATTAACTAAGAACAACAATTCAACAAAACAACACAACCAGCAATTTGGATTTCACAAGAAAAAAATGCATAAACAAAATTTTCCTCAATTCCAAACCTAGAGACAAGCTCTGGTACCACATGATATGGTCCTAATAGTCATAGTTCACTTTAAAGATCGTTCTAGGTCGGAAACTTACAAATTTGAGTGAAAATCGCGTTTGGCTGGAGAACGTGATAAACGGCGCTGCGAAACTCAGATTCGGCCGATTCCAAATCGAGGTGAACGATGACGTTCTGAAACGCAGGTTAGGCTTTTGAATCACCGAAAAACGATATATAGAACTCGAGATATGAACGCTGGTTACTGATCACGAAAATTGAAAGAATTGGAGTATTAGGATTTGATGTAAAGGAAACTCAATATTATTATTCAGCAACGAAACAAAGGAACAAAATGGCGCCACAATCTAGGGATTGATAAGCCAAAAAAGAACGCCACAAGGATTAATAGCCTTGATAAGTTCAAGATGAATTCTTTCAAGAACTCTAGAGAGCAAAGCCTCACAAAAATAATAATCAAAATCTGCCCCTCCATGAGGTTACAAATGCTTATTTATACTAAGTCTATCTGTAAACCAAAATGGGTCATAAGTGACATCATTCTCTAGGCCCATATTAGTCTTACATCTTTTTTTTATTTTTTTCTAAAATAAACTTAATGTAAGTAACAAAAGTATCTTCACTAACACATAACAAAAACTAAATCAATAATAAAACTATTACAATTCCGAATCAAAGCAAACTATGAATTAATACAAACCAAAGTAAAATATATAAAGTTTATCCTAATTTATTAAAATATGAATCATCTTCAATGCTCTTGAGATCCTTATCATTCCCTCTTTCTTGAAGAAATTCGACCACGAATTTAAGCTCCATTATATCGTACATGAAGAAATAATCGAAACAAACCACAAACTCATCATATCCACCGGGTCAAATGGGAAATTAGAAAAGTCACCAAATGTGATAAGTCGGTGAAACGCATTTCCATCTTTAACAATTAACATCTTATCACATTTATAGTAAAGGTAAGAAATTCTAAAGATGGGGATAAAGTTATACCTTCTGAATTTGATATTTATGGCCAAATTGACTTTCTTGGGATTGAAATTTTTGGCAAACAATATGTTACTTTGTATTTGCAAAGGCTTCAAAGCAAGTTGAGTTACATGGACATTCTTCTCATCACTAAAAAATGGTGACTCAATAATCTCCTTGGAAGCATCCTTTTGAGGAACCTTTGAATAATCAATTTCAAGCACTAACATTGTTTCGTTCACCTCACTCTCTTGTTTGAAGAGACTTTCAATTTTACCATAATCTTTCACTTTGCTTTCAATGTCAATATATGGATGAAATTTCTCCTTTGGAGACACTTCTTCAAGCACTTGCAATAGAGAATTATCACAATTAGACAAATAGTTGACGTCAATTTCTTGCCCTTTGTCCCTCAAAATGTTTCTCCTCTTCTTCTTTCTTTTCTTTGATTTTATCTATCTCTCTCAAGCAAGTTTCTCTACTTTTCTGGCTTGTTTTGCATATCCATTTTAATACAAATATTTCACATACTCTGGATCCAATACAAAATCGCGAAAATATTGATCATATGACATACTTAGGAATTTTGTCAAACAGATAGTGTGCAATACTTTTTGTTGAGACAAAATCTCTCAAATGATTTTAATGATAACAAAATTACTTAAGAGATTATGATTGTGGTTAATGACTAACATGTGCTCTTGAGTGTATTCATTTAAGATAATAGGTTATTAATTATTAAGGCAAAAAGAAGGAAAAAGTGATTTTGGCCTGAGGATGGAAAACCATCGCGAGGATGGAAATTGCTGCAAGCGCGAGGATGGAAATTGCTGCAATTTGAAAAACTCCAGATTTGGACAATCTGATTTCTCACCAGAATAATTGTGTTTATTCAATTGTATATCAATGTCAAAAATGAATAAACAAAGCATTCAAAGCAAGAGTCAAAAGGTCAAAAGAAAAAGGTGAATATGGCTAGATCTAGTTTGTAAAGGAAAGGCTAGCAAAAGTGAAAGCAACCTATCAAGCATGTGCAAATGTCAAAATCTGATCATTTAATGGGCTTGCACGTTTTTATTCATAAGGAAGTCAAGTTAGCAAAAGGCAACTTGAAACAAGCGAAAAATGGAAGATCACATGTTGCTGCCAGATCTGATCCTCGGACTGAGTATGACAGCCCTATGTCATAAAGTGGCTTTTTCTCTCCTGTCCACATCACCTCAAAAGATGAAGCCAACTAGACCTTAAAGACTTCGAAAAATGCAGCTCAGAAACAGCCTTGCACTCTGATTAAAGTGAAAAAAGCAAAGACATGTCAAGATCAAAGCTATGCTGCGTGAGGATGGGTTTCTGCCTAAGCCTAACAAGCTGAGTGGCAGTTCTGTAATTTTGATGAAAACCTTGGATCCTTTGAAAATGAGCTCCAACGGTCATCAAAGGCTTGGATCTCTATAAAATGCATACAAGCTCTCCATTGGAAGACACACAACACACTTGCATAAAAAGATCAAGCATCTTAAAGCTTTCAAGAAGCAAATCACATCCTCTCTTATTACTTTCTTTGATCCTACACTATATCTTTGTATATCTTTTGAGAAAGTATTAAGTATCAATCACTCTCATTCTACTTTGTAATTTCCTAGTGAGTGAAGCTTGGAAATATTTGGAAATTGATTGTAAGCTTGGTGAAGCTTGATAATACACAGTTGTAATCATCCTCGGGTTGAGGATTGATCTGTTTTGAAAGTTAGTGAAATCTCTCAAGGGTGTGAGCACTGGACGTAGCCATCTTTGGGTGAACCAGTATAAAATTGTGTGTGTGTCCCTCATATTCTGCTCCTACTCTTTTACTCAACTTAGATCTAACGTTTTAAAAATCCCATCCTCGAGCTAGCCATCCTCTCTGCAAGAGGGATAGTATTTAAAACACTTAAAAAATGTTTTTAACAGCAAAATCCCTATTCAACCCCCCCTTCTAGTGATATTTAGCTACAACAATTGGCATCAGAGCAAGTTCTCTAAAAAATACACCTAACAGTGTAAGAGAAAAAGATCCAAAAAGAAATATGTCAAAAGCTAAGTACATCCCTGAAGGAGGATCATCCAGCCGACCTCCCTACTTTGATGGTACAGATTACTATCATTGGATAGGCAAGATGAGGCTATTTCTCATATCACAAGACAACAACATGTGGTCTGTGGTGGAAAATGGAGATCATGTCATCAGGACCAACAATGCAGATGCAACCTCCGATGAGAAACCTCAAGCACAATGGACGGTTGATGAAAATGCAAAGGTACTCCTAAACTCTAAAGCTCATTTATTTCTAACGTGTGCTTTGTGCAGGGAAGAGTATGACAGAGTTGAAGAATGCAAAAACGCTAAAGAACTATGGGATACTCTAAGAATTCATCATGAAGGATCAAGTCATGTAAAAAGAAGCAAGGATAGATATGGGAGTAAGGGATTCGAACTATTCGAAATGAAGGAGGATGAAACCATTGATGAAATGTTCTCAAGGTTAACCATCATATTGAAAAACTTGAGATCTCTTGGAAAGGTATACTCTGTTCAAGAAAGGATAAGAAAAATTCTAAGCAGTTTACCGAAAGAATGGAGACCAATGGTAACTGCCATTAAAGAAGCAAGAGATTTGACCAACATGAAATTAGAAGATTTGGTGGAACGCTAAGAGCTCATGAACCATTGTTGTTGGCTGATAAACCAAACAAAAAGGGAAGAATGATTGCTTGCTAAAAAACCAGCCAAACAGAAAAGCTCAACTTCCAAGAAGAATGAAGATGTCACAACAAAGGAAACACAAAGTATCCTCTGTCTGAGGATGAGGATGACCTTGTTCTGATTTCCAGAAAAATCCAGAGGATGCTAAGCAGAAGAGGACAGAAAATAGAGACCTCCTCAAAAAGAAAAAATTGACAAAAGTCAAATAACTTGTTATGGATGCAACAAGATGGGACACTATATTAACTGAGTGTCCTCTCAACAAAAAGGAACTCTAGAAAATTCCCATACAAAAACAAATCCATGATGATCACTTGGGATGATAGTAATGAGGAGCAAGAAAAGGAAGAAGAGGCCAACCTATGTCTCATGGCAAAATCAGAAAATGACAAGGTAAGTACTTCTGATCTATGTCCAAATTGTGAAAAATTAGAAGTTGAATTTGATAGCCTTTTAAATGACTCAAACACTTTATCTCAAAAATGCATGTTTCAAAAAACCCAACTTGTTGAGATAAAGAAACAAAATGAAGAGCTACAGAAAAGAATGATGAAATATGTTAAAATCATTCAAGAGTTGCAACAATCTCACTTTCAAAATTCTGAGAAACAAAAAATTCTTGAAACGCATCCTGCTGACGAGGACACAGAAAAGGAAATTTTGAAAACTGAGGTTATGGAACTAAAAAAATGATATTTCCAACTTTGTCAAATCTACAGAAACATTTCAAAAGATAATGGGGTCCCAATCTGGAATATTTGACAAGGCTGAATTGGTTTTAAAAGCTCTCAAAAACAAAAATTATATGAAAACTTTTTCTTGCCTAAAAAACGAGAGGATAGGCCTAAATGCACCTTTTGCAAAAAACTTGGCATACTTCCAAAACCTGTCATGCTAAGAAGAAAGCTAACAATGAAGAAGCAAGCATGCTCATTCTGTGGTAAACATGGGCACCATGATTCTATTTGCCATCATAAAGGAATATCCTCAAAAGAGGAAAAACTAACCAACAAGGACCCAAAAGCTATATGGGGTACCTAAGTCTCTTTTAAACTCTAAAACAGGTTCATCCTCTAATCAACAAAAAGAAAGCCTTGGTACTTGGACAGTGGTTGCTCAAGGCATATGACGGGAGATAAGCACTGCTTCATGTCTTTGGAGATAAAGGATGGAGGATCAGTCACATTTGGTAATAATGATAAAGCTCAAATAAAAGGAACCGGTATTATTGGTAAGAATAATTCTGCAAAAATTGAAAATGTTCATATGTGGATGGCTTGAAACATAACTTGCTAAGCATTAGTCAACTGTGCGATAGTGGTTTTGAAGTTATTTTTAAGCCAACTCTATGTGAGGTTAAACACTCATCCTCGGGTAGAGTTTCTTTTCCGGTTTTAGAAAAAGAATTTATATGAACTTTATCTTGATGATTACCGTACTGAATCTTGTTTTGTTTCCATTGAAAAAGATAAATGGATTTGGCACAAACGAGCCGGTCACACAAGCTTAAACACTATTTCTAAATTAGCAAATTTAAGAATTAGTAGAAGGTCTTCCAAAAATTAATTTGAAAAAGACAAAGTTTGTGAAGCTTGTGTGAAAGGAAAACAAGTTAAAAGTAGTTTTCACTCTAAAAACTTTGTTTCAACAAATCATCCTCATTGAACTCATTCACATTGATCTCTTTGGTCATATCAAACTCCAAGTCTTAGTGGAAAAAGATATGGCTTTGTACTTGTTGATGATTTTTCCCGTTTACTTGGTTCTATTTTTAAAAACACAAAGATGAAGCCTTTGAGGCATTCCACATTTTTGCAAAAAAGATTCAAAATGAAAAAGTGTCAAAAATTGTCTCAGTGAGAAGTGACATTGATGTAATTTGAAAATGAATCTTTTAAAAATCTTTGTGAAGAAGAATGTATTTCTCACAACTTTTCTTGTCCAAAGAACTCCCAACAAAATGGGTTGTTGAAAGGAAAAATAGCAACTTTACAAGAAATGCTAAACTATTTTAAATGAAGCCACATTTGAAAAATATTTTGGGCCGAAGCCATTAATACAGCTTGTTATATTTCAAAATCGTACATCCATTAGAAAAATTTTGAACCAAAACTCCATATGAATTATTGGAAAGGAGAAAAACCAAATTATTTCCTATTTCACATATTTGGGTGTTTTATTGCTACATTCTAAATAATAAAGAAAAATTTGGGAAAGTTGATCCAAAATCTGAATAAAGGAATTTTTCTAGGATACTCCATAACGTCAAAAGGTTTATAGAAATATAATCTTAGGACTCAAATTGTGGAGGAATCCATGCATGTTATTTTTGATGAGTTTGATGACTTGTGTTTAGAGAAAAAGGATTAAGGATGAAGAAGATGAAAATACATCCTCACAAGTACCCGTCCTCACACAGAGGTGAGTCTGATCCAACCTCTCAACAACTTCCAAGAGGATGGAAAACAGTCACGCATCATCCTCTAATCTGGTCATTGGGGTACGGAAGATGGTGTGAGAACCAGAAACTCTCTAAGGAAAGTACTTCCAACATGTCCATGATATCACAAGTTGAACCAAAGACAATTGATCAAGCTATTGGTGACAAATCATGGGTTGAAGCTATGATGGAAGAACTCTCACAATTTGAAAGAAACAAGGTTTGGAATCTTGTACCCCATCCTCTGGACAAATCGGTGATTGGGAACTAAATGGATATTTAGAAAACAAACTAAATGAGATGGAGAAGTCATTAGAAATAAAGCAAGACTAGTGGCACAAGGTACAACCAACAAGAAGGAATAGATTATGATGAAACGTTTGCACCCGTAGCAAGACTTTGAAGCAATAAGAATTCTCTTAGCTATATGCCACTCATAAAGGTATAAAACTATTCCAAATGGATGTGAAAAGTGCCTTTTGAATGGGTTCTTAAATGAAGAAGTGTATGTTCATTCAACCTCCTGGGTTTGAGGATGAAAAATGACCAAACCATGTGTTTCAAAACTCTCTAAAGCTCTTTACGGTTTAAAAGCAAGCTCCTAGAGCTTGGTATGAGAGTGTTAAGTTCTTTTCTAAAGAAAATGAATTCATGAGAGGACAGATTGATACTACTCTTTTTCAAGAAAATCTTGAAAAAGATTTATTATTGTTCAAATATATGTCGATGACATTTGTATTTGGATCCACAAATGAAAGAATATGTGTGTAAGAATCTCAAATCTCATCAAAGCGAGTTTGAGATGAGTATGATGGGGAATTAAAATTCTCCTTGGTTTACAAATCAAACAACGAGGAGATGGTATTTGTATCTCACAAGAAAAAATACACCAAGGATTTGCTCAAAAAATACAACATGAGTTCTGCCAAGAGTATGGGAACTTCAATGCACCATCCTCCTCACTCACAAAGAGTGATGAAGGAACTCCTATTCTGAAATTGAATACAGAGGAATGATAGGATCCTTGCCTGTATAAACTGCAAGGTAGACCGGACATAGTCTTTGCAGTCGGTCTTATGTGCAACAGTTTCAATCCTCTCCTAAAGAATCTTATCTCACAGCTGTAAAAAGAATTTAGATCCTTGTTGGTACATAAATCTGGAATTGGTACAAGAAATGTTCCAATCTTTCCTGCATAGCGATATTGTGATGCCGACTACAGCGAGAGACAAAGTGAAAGAAAAAAGCACAAGTTGGTGCTTGCCAATTTCTTGGTAAATCTCCTAATAAGTTGGTCATGCAAAAACAAACAAAGTACCATTGCTTCTTTCAACCACTGAAGCAGAGTATGTATCAGCCGCTCAATGTTGCTCACAACTGCTCTGATAAAAAATCAGCTTGAGGATTACTCCTAAGGTACGCAAAAATTCCCATCCTCTGTGATAATACAATGCAATAAATCTTTCTAAAAATCCCATTCAACATTCTAGATCTAAGCACATTGAAATTAAACATCATTTTATAAGAGATCATGTGCAAAAAGGGGATTTAGAACTGATTTTTATTGACACTGAAAATCAATTAGCAGATATCTTTACCAAACCTCTCCAAGAGGATAGGTTCAAAAAGATCTTGGATGAACTTTCAATTATTAATTTGTCTAAAATAATTATTATCCTGTGATGCTTTTT
>PGTU02003187.1:0-10289 GCA_002896215.2 Cicer echinospermum
TATTATTAGTCATTTACCAATGGTAATAATTTATATTAATAGTCAATTAAATTCAATAAAAAAAACCACTTATTACTCATAATATCGACATAAATGTTCTTTATTAATCTTCCCTTTTATGAACAATTTATTATTTCACTATTGTGAGTAATAATTTTATACGTTAAAATTAAATTACTCATTAATGTCAATCCATTTTTTAGTAACACTTTATAAAATAAAAATATATATTCTATTTGACAGAAAATACATTAAATTTATTAAAAATAATAATAAAATGCGAATATATGAAAAATTACTTCCAATTATTAAAATCTCATCATCTATATAATATTTAAAATAGACTCCCGATGCCACAATAACTTTTTTTTTTCACATGAATATATATCAATAATTTTTTTTACAACAACTTCTCATCTCGCAATTAAACATCATAATAATAAAACAAAATAAATTTAACTACGCTACAATATAATTCAACATTAACATTTTTTTAAAATAAAAAACATTAGATAGTCAATCATATTTTTAAATTTTTACATCTTATTTTTTGGTTTGTATTTTACATTTTTTTTCATCAAATAAATACAAATACCATTATATGTTGAAAAATAAATTGACAATCAAGGTACAATGAGTCAAACAATTATCATATATAATAAGTTATCATACCAATTTTACAAAATATTTTAAAAAATTAAATTAGATGATTGTGATAAACATGATTTTCCCTCATTTTAATTTTCTTAATCATATTCAATTATTATAAATCAATAAAGTAATATTATAAGATAACTATATTTACAATACATAAAAATATTACTTATAAAACTTATAAAATTAATTAATTAATATCTGCGCAGCGCGCGAGCCATAATCTAGTTAAAGTTATAATACAGATCCAGTTACACATTTCCTATAATTTATTTTCTGATTGGAGAATACTCCAAACAAAGGTTACCCAAGAGAGCAACATTTGGAGTTTGCATGAACCTAATACTCATCCACCATTCTTCGAGGTTGAATGATCTTTTTCGATTCCAAATAAAGTTAGTCAATGCAACCATATTGAACAACTCAAATTAGAAAGCAGCAAGGACAACATTGATTAACGTCACCCAACCCGATTTTGTGGTTAGATTAAAAAATATATTTAATCATTTTATGAATTTTTTTTATAAGGATTGTATATTGGATAATAAAATATTTTCAATAAATTTTAATTTTAAAATATAAATTATAAAGAAATTGTATCATTTCATAAAAAAAGAAATAATATCTTGAAGTGGTTTTTTTTTTATTTTGGAAATTTAATGAAAGCACCCAAAGTAAGTGGTGGTGGAGTTTGTATGATTTCAATTAAAAAAAAGAACAAAATAATTGAGAAAGATTTAAAAGTATGTTAAAGTGAGGAAGAGCGCCCTTTACTTTTGAGGTAAAAATGAAATGGAAATGCGAATATTGATTGTATAAGAAATGCGAAAAAGAGAGAAGAGAGAGAGTGAGAGGAGGATGAAGATGGAATGGAAATGATGCGTCGTTGTTGAGAATTTGAAGGTAGATCATCATCCATGGCTTCCCCCAAACACTGGAATCCATACCCTCTGAGAGCGGTGTTCCAATTGGAATTGGAATTGGAGTCCACCACATCCTCTTCAAATCAAACCCTCTCCACTCTCTCTGTAAGTTCACTCTATTACCGATTCATAATAATAATTTCTAACATTCGTAACTGTTGTTGACTTCATCCCAGGAAGCAAAGTTGGTGAGGTTGGCGAGAATGGTATACAAGGTGTAAAAACATCTCTGTATAACTATCAAACCATATCTCCTATCTTTTCTCTCATCCCCTTCACACTCACACTCACTCTCACTCTACTCCCTCCATCTGGAATCAGCTTCCACCACTCATTCTTTGGCAACATTATATCTCAAACCATTGCTTCCACAGGCTCTCTCGTTTTCTTCTCCTCATTTGTGATTATTTACTAATATGAATGTACACCAAAATACTCTTGTAATCAAGCCTTTGCTGTCGCTGTCGGAAAGTCTTGGAGGATTCATTTCTGACCGACACAATTCATGCATCTCTATTTTTAGGCGTTCCTCAAAAATCTGATTCCTCTCTTCTGGTTGTTGAAGAGTGTAGTGCATTCTGAAATTACATTGCTGAGTATACCTACATACTAAACAACTCAGAATTCAGATTGAAGCCTGCAAGCATATGTAACCTACAAATGCCCTCCTTGGTTTCGGATTACTGATTTTTGAGGATCTGATTACTAAATCTACTCTCAATTTTCCTAACTTCTGCACGGGGGGGAACTTATTAACATTTTTGTATGCACAATACAGTCACCTTATTTTATTCTTTAAGCTTTCTAATACATTTACAAATTATACTTTTACATGAACAATTAGATGTTTACAGTTAACAGCTGCATGCATATATATCCATCATACATATTTCCTCTAAAGTTATTTTTCTTCTTTTTTTTATAAATAAATCTTCTGAAATTAGGTGCTGATCCTGCCCACTGCACTCGCTCAGTTCTTTTTCTTCATCATGTGAACCATATTGTGGGTTCATAGAATCATGGATTTCAAAAGCAGGAAATCCATGACCCTATTAAGGAGTTATTGTTGAAATAATATGGAGTGTTTATCTCCTAAGTTGCATGTCAAGCTGGTAATTCTGCTGACTTCCCATTGCCAGTATCACGGTAATCTTTCCTGCTGACCTGCAGCTGCTTTCAATATGTATAATAATCACTCCCTCCTGTCTCGATTAAGGTAAACTGATAACCTCGTACTTATTAAGAATTAGCTAAGTGCAATTTATTTTTATGATCTCATAAAAACGTGCATTTTCAAAAGTTTCCTTCATGGTAATTTGTTGCATGAGAATATAAGAGTCATTAGAAATAAAATATATACTAACTAGGGTTATTTTAGGATGACATAATTAAATAGAGTGAAAGTTTTCAAATTTGTGATATTTGAAACTACAAATATGTGTACCTTTTTGCTATATTCGAGACCGAGAGAGTATTGTCTTGTTATATTGATTCTCATAGTGGGGACTTCCTAATGTCAGTATGCGAGATGGAGTTCCAGTTCCTGGATTTCTCGAAGACTTCTTGATTCCGCTGTAGAGCTGGTCAGCAGCTTCAAGTACTATTGAAATACTTAGCTGTGCATTGATGTGCTTCTGGAGAACATGATTCTGATGACTTTCTGCCCTGCTGGAGTGGCTTTTCAAGCAATAGGTTTGTCTAATTTTTCTCTCACTGACTTTCAGCAAAGATATATAGAAAATATGGTGCTTGCAAGAGAAGCTATAATAAAAAGAATGAATGAAAAAATTGAAAGTCTTTGAGCAGCTTAGAAGTTATGATATCAGCAGTAACATACTCCATAGTTTTGAATTTCTTGCACATGCACTTATTTAATTTTATTACTTCAGATTTTTTTGCGATAACAATAAATAATAATTTATTTCCAAGAGAAAAGAAAGAGGCATCAAGATTTTTTTTCTTCATCAAAACCTGTAAGCAGCAACAGCCCACCTTCAAAAACCTGTAAGAAATATCCACTAAAACGAATATAGGTTGAACACCATACTTAACAAAAAAAGTTCTTGGATTTCTTTCTAACTAAATGCATACATCATTGCTTTAAAATCATGTCTGTAAGATATTTCCCTGCTTTTTGGAAAAGGGTTTGTTTTGTATTTGATTAGGAATAAATATTAGTATTTGATTAGAATAGATATTAGTATTTGATGAGATCGCACATTGACTCGGTATATAGGACAAAGTAGTCCTTATAAGCTCAGGCAATCCTTCACCTCAGATGTAGTTTGTTCTTTTTAATGCTATGATATGGGATAATGTGGTTTTACTTTGTACTGTCATTTACTGTGTATTTCTTTAACCTTGATGAAACCTTGATTCTTGCCATCTGGATGTTATGTAGTCTGGAGCTGAAATAGAATTCGTTTTCTTCTAATTGTTGTATAATGCTTGTTACTTGGAAGTGCAATGGTTCTCGGATTCATGCATTGATTTTGTAGTAACAACATCTGTGTGTAGTCCGTCATGTTACTGCTCTATGTTCAAGAGCAGATCATTTTTTTATTTGAGATAAAATTTATGATGCAGCAATCTTAGATGGAGTAAAATTGTCTCATCATGATCCCATTCCCATCAATTATCTTGTTTTATCTTTATTTTGATCAACGATAAGTTTTTGGAAGCGACAATATACACAAAAATGAGCATAGGAAGTATAGAATTAGGTCCATTAGGGGTAAATAAAATGATATAGAAAGCAGAAAGACTGTTTTACCCATTGTGGGTAGGTACTTATTTGTTTCTGTTACGTTCTCATGCACGGAGAATTCCTTTTGCAGGACCTGTGCATGCTTCAGCTTCTTCTTTGATAACTGTGGGGACATTAGACAAAATAAACCAGCTCATGTTAGAAGACGAACCTGTTGTCTGCCCAAACAACAGATAAAGGTTCTTCAAATATGTAATCTTACTTCATCCCCCTCCTCCCACCCCTAGGAAACATGTGTGTGCATGAAAGAATGCATGCACATGTTTCTCTCATTCTTGTTTAGCATATTAGCTTTTGGTCCTTACGACTCTGTTTCCATTGTTATTGCTTCATTGATGTTTTGTAGAATTCTCAGGGGTTATGATAATTTGGACTCAGACGTGTCAAATACAGAAGACGAGTTCTCTTTGCTGGAAGATATGTATGGTCATCTGAAAGTTCATCCTTAAACAGCTCTGAGGAGCAATTGGAGTCTGACCAGCTTAGTGCCTGCCTTGCTCAATAGCAGGGCAACAAAATCCTCTATCTGCTTTAAGCTTCTTGAAGAGTACCACCGATAAAGTCAATAAAAAATTCCTGTCATCACGAAAAGTCAGACAGTGATTCACATGGAATATGTGATAAAATGGATGCCATTGATCATTTAAAGAAGTCCTCCAATGAGGGAATGGTATCAAGTCACATGTTTGATCCTCTAAATCCCGACAATTCAAGGTGCTCGAGTTAAAATTCAGTATTCAACAGAGAGGTAGTTGGATGTACAGTTACTCAGCAACGAGCCACTTACTGAAAAAATCATTTGATGTTGATGAACTGTTGAGAAAAATAATGACAGAAAAGCACCTGCAATCCCTGAAATTATTCCAAGTTATGCAACATGCCATTAGGGATACTCTGAGTGGGGAAAAACTGAGTGAGATCAATCTGATAATGATACACTGGCTTCATGTTTGTGTGCTTTACAACCACTAAAAGTTGACCATCAGTGTAATCTTCCTAGCATTTAATCCCTTCAGTATGAACCCAATGTTGACTAGAAATGTTTTGCTTCAACAGCAGGTATGATGGGGAAAATGCAAAGCCGATCTTGCACCAACTTTTCCCTTACTTCAACTTTTCTACTGGCATAAGGCTGTAAGTTATAGGACAAGTTAGCCACAAATTCTTGTGGTATAGGCATCATCTTCATTTCCAATGGATAGTTGTGCATCTACTTATGGTATCGAAAAATGAATATGGAGAATTGGCCACAGTAATGAGGATGGGTAGTGATGTTCCCAAATATTGTGTTGAGCTTCACTGGATGTGGTGACCATAAGCAATATGTTTTAACAGATACATCTGGTGGGAGCAGCTGGGAAAGACTGCTGGCAGATTTAGGAATACTGTCGATTGTGAGCTACTAAAAGCAAAAATTATTGTCAACATTGAGAATGCCACTTGAATATTAAATAATTGACAATGCTTAATACAGAAATCATGCTTCAGTATCTATCTTTATATTTATTCCGTAACCCAAAAATTGAATGGTTTATGGTATGCTGTTTTATATTTCATTCCTCACTGCTTCTATCTTTTTAACGGATGGAGTTGAAATGTGTCCATCTACTGGAAGGTAAAAGGAGTTGCAATGAAATTTTTGACTGTTGGTGGGCTGTTGAAAATGGGTTGGGAAGTTATACGAATCAACAAGGAAAAAACATCAACAAAGGAAATGCAGATAATACTAATTAGTTTATATTTTAAATGATTAGAATGCTTGCAATGGTGCTTAAATATTTTTCAAAAAATAATCAGCAGACTCTTACTATTTAATAAGCAGACCCTGTCCAGATGGATAAGCTACTTGAAATTATTGATGCCATTTATTAATTTATGCTCCATAGTGATATTTGTGCTGAGTATTACCTATTATGTACCAACCAGGTGGCAAGTTATGCAGTAAGCATGTATAAAATGTAATATGTTGAGGCGGACAAAGCTAATTTATGGTCATGTCTAGAATTTATGTGTGGAAGGTGACAAATGGGACAATGTAGAATAAGTATTTACAATAGACATTATACCTGAGTTTTATCAATTAATTTCTCTGCATCAAATGCGTGAATACTGATATGCTCAATATATTTGTTTTTGGAAAGTATTATGCAATAACTTTGCACGTCCTTAAAGATTCCAGATATAAGTATGTCAGCAGACCTAATCAATCAATGTGCTTGAGGAGGCCTTAAGTTCAAGAGATCTTTAGCACTGCGGCGGTATCAAATTTTATGGAGTTAGCAGATTGGCAGATTTGTTTCTGTCTCTTTGGCGACATGTAAGCTATGATTCTTATGACAATGACTTGCATAAATATTTCATAGCTTTGAAGTTCTAACAATAGTCTACAATACTAGATAACTCATTCTTTGTTTTACTTAAATCACAGAAGTGGTCTTTACAGAAGCTATGAGAGACTTTCAGAAATGTCAAGCCTTCTTGAATTGTATTCAGAAGTCTTCTGTGTGAGCAGACAACTATAGGGGTAGGCGTTGGTGTACAGAAAGGACATGGAAATTGCCTCTTTCAGCATCTGCTGCGGTACGTCCATACTAACTACCAAGTAGGATATACCCCCAGTTTTATTCAATTCTACTTTTCCCTGATTCCTATATTTGATTCACTACATTGAGAATAAAGGAGAAATCATTTTTAAATTAACTAAGGAGGGCACTATATGCCCCCTCCACTTATATGGGTTTTTTTGTTACCTATACAGGATGGAGTCATTTTTTGTTGTTTTAAATTGCAAAAAATTCAAACAATTTAGGACCGTTAAAATTATGAAATAACTTAGAATATATTGGATAATTATATTAGAGTATCTCGCGGAATCAGTTTCCATATATTATTCATTATTATTATGATGTTTCCTGGACTTCTCTATTATTCAGGATTATAGTTTTGTATTCCTATAAATATGGGTAATTACTAATCTTAGTCTTTTGTTTCAAGTTAGAACAAAATTGATTATCATTGTATTTCACCATAATTCTATTTCTTCTAAAACCCATAACTTCAAAACAGGGCATTTTATTTATATAAATAAGTAGAAGTTGATTTTCTGTTACTTGTGAGTGACTCTTCAGACATTACTGTGCTCACTGGTATAAAATAAAGCCATCTCACATTTATAATTAATTACTCCCTCCGTCCCCTAATTATAATCCCCTTTTGAAGAGAAAATTTGTGTCCCTAAATATAATCTCCTATACAATGACTAGATGCATTTACTATATTTTTCCAAACATACCCTTATTAATACTACTAACTTATCTTGGAATACGAAAAGTTAAAGTTAAACACATTAATATACAAAAGACATTTTAGGAATCAACATACAAAAATTGACAAATTTAATTCCACCAATTACATATTTTTAATATATGTGAAAAATGTCAAAGGTGCTTATAAAAAGGGTCAGAGGGATACTCGACAATTGATTAGCTATTTGTTTTTTTTATTGCCATGATTGGTGTCATTAATATTTTCATTTCATTTCAAGTTTGACAAGCTCACCCATCCCTCGGTGGAAGGTAAAATTATGTATCTGATAAGGAATTTGTAAACAATGGCAGGGGTCCGTTCTTTCGATTTCTTAGGACTGGGTTACCAGTGGATTGGCCACTATGTATTATTTTGACACTGCTGCATAAAAATATATGCCGATAATATTCAGCTTTTTGATACAAGTGAAGCTTCCATATTTTCATGGACTGATGTGTGGTGCTCATTAAAGGTGGGTATCCAGCATGTTTCCCTTCTTTTGTTTTCCTGTTATTATTGTGTATCTGCATTTATTTATTTTTATATCCTTTAAATAAGTTTTTTTGGAATTTTTGTCTATGAAATACACAATGAATGGCAGTGAACATGAACATTTTAATGTAGAACTAGAGATAAGATAAGATAACACATTAATAGTGTTCGTGTTCACCCATTTTCAGAAATTAGCCTTTCGTGCTCCATACTAATGTTTTATTGACTTATTCTGAAATGAGCATTCTGTAAGTTTATGTTCTATTCTGGTTGAGTATGCTCTGTTGCATTATTTCTGTTTGTTTCGTATTCTGAACAACCTCATATGTGTGAGCTAATGAAAAAAATTGGTGGTGTCACTAAAGAATTCTTGGCAGGAGAATTTCCAATTAAAAAACAAATGATCCACTTATTAATAAAGATGACCAAAGAGTTGTCAGGAGAACTCCGATTTGTTATTGTCTTAATTTTTTCTAAACTAAATACTTTCAATAAATTGGCCAAGCCAACTAAATGCAAAATTAGCTCAAGGGTGAGACCTGTCAAAGTCTTATAGACTATTTTTGTTGATCTTCAAGTTTCAACACCCCTCATCCATAGATGACATTAGAGTGTGCACAGTGTTTGCAAATTTGATCATACCATATATTGCGATAGCTCTAATACCATCTCAAAATTTGTGCTAAGCCCTACTCAACTGCAAGAAATTAAGGGATGAAGATGCTAAAGTCTTAGAAACACTTTTCTGTCATATCTCTGCATAATGTTGGATATCAACAATTTTATCTAGAGAATATTTGGTAATGCCCCAAAAAAAATTCTATTATTTACTATCGCTATTTACTTGCAAAGTGCCTTGAAAGTTTCTCTGTACTCATTACAAATAACTTCTGTTACAATTGTTGAGAGCCGCAATTAAATTGCAGGCTTATTTTCTTTCAATTTTGGTGAACAGGATATGGTACATATAACTATAAGATCCAAATGCTGAACAAACATCAGCTTGGGGCAGGGCATCTTAATATATTAATAAGATAAGGTATGTGCTGGATGTCTTTTGGATGTCAGGGACCATGGTATATTTGATATGATAGTTTCAGAGTCCTGTTATCATTTTTCACGTTATGGAGCCTTGGAGTTGTAGACCGCGTGGTCTAGGTGGGGATACTGTCTTTGATGAAGTCAACGAAATCTTTGAGATACAAATGTACAGAAGTTTGCAAAATATTTTCCATTAAATATAAGGGAAATTCTGTGGGCATTGGTTCCAATTGTTCCTCTAATAAATTTTAAATATTGAAGACGAACTTCTTTTGTATGCAAATTGGTACGTCTAAGCATCCTTTGCTCCACTTTCATTGACAGGCACCAGATCAGCCATTTTGTATCTTCATTGCAGCAGTATGTGGAGTCACAATTATCACATGTGTCATGGTGCAGGTTTCTTCATTCCCTTCAGCATAAGGTTTGAAGCCAATGCTTCTATTTGGTAGTTATTTAGTTTCATCCTCATGTATCTTTTTCTTCAAAGTATAAATCAATGTGTTCATCGTGCTTTATAAGTATCTATTTTCAGTGCAAAATCACTTTTCCTTAACTGCTTATGTGTTGAATCTTATTAACTGTGCTTGCGTAGTTGACATGAAGATCTGACTTTTACTTTCTATCTTTTGATAAGTTCACTACACAAGGTACATGGGCTGTGCCCTTTTCGTGAGACTGTATTTCTAATTTTATTGTGGGAGAACTTCATATAAGACAGGAGAATAAGAGAAAAAAGATTAAGACATCCTGCACATAATTATGTAGGTTGCATTTGCATTCGACTCCCATCTCATTCCTAATCTAGTTCTACGAGCACTTTTAGGAATCCAGTTCTAATCCTGTGAGAATCAGGGCCTTTAGCTTTCTCTGCTTTGGAACAGTTTCTGCTGGTTAGATTTAAATGCATTAGTAAGCAGGTTTTGAGCTGTGTCCAATTTATACTAGCTTTCGGTTTGAGAAGAATGCTTGCTTTCTTTAAAGGGTTTCTCACTGTCCTTAATCTTTTAACTTTATTGGATAAGATGTCTTTGGCCTCTCAGTGGTGTTCTGCTAAGTGCTAAAAGTTTGCTTAAAGGAGATGATGTTGTGCTTGTACACTTTTT
>PGTU02003195.1:0-14281 GCA_002896215.2 Cicer echinospermum
CACCCGGTCCTCGACTTCAACTGGACTTTTCGGGCAAATTTCGTACACCCCGACAAAATAAATGGACCCAAATCCGTACTTTCTAACAAGACGAGGCTATGTTTAAAATCTAACACAGAACCCGATATTACATTTATAAATTTAGTGGAGAAGATGTTATAAGAGTCTTCTGGTCCTGATTCATCTGGATTTTCGGGCGATTTTTAGTACCACTTAACAAAAATGGACTAAATTATGTATTTTCGAACCAAAGAGGGCTAGTCTCCGAATTTCACGCAGAACCTGAAACTCAGTTATTTAAATTTACGGAGAAGAAATACTACAAAGAATCTTCTCCTCATTTCGTCTGGGATATTTTGGGCATATTTTCGCACCCCTCGACAAAAATGGACCAAAATCGGCATTTTCATACCAGACGATAGTTAGTGTTTGAAAATCTGCAGTAGAACCCGAAATACAGTTATAAATTTTGGATAAGAATGCTACTACTAAGGTCTTTCCCAATGTCATCGATTTCATCTGGACTTTTCGGGCGATTTTCGTACCAACCGACAAAAATGGACCGAAATCAGTATTTCCTGAAAACAGACGAGGGCTAGTGTTTGAAATTTGACCCGAATCCCGAAACACAGTTTTAAATTTTGGAGAAGAATGTTGTGAGGGTCTCCCAGTCCTCGATTTGATCCGTACTTTTTGGGCGATTTTCATTTTTGAGAAGAACGCTATAAGGGTCCCCTGGTCCTCGATTTCATCTGGAATTTTCCGTCGATTTTCATACGACTTGACTAAAATGGATCGAAATCCGTATTTTTGGACCAGACGATGGCTAGTGTTTGAAATTTGACATGGAACCCGAAATACAGTTATAAATTTAGAAGAAGAATGCAGTAAGGGTCTCTCGATCGTCGATTTCATGTGGACTTTTCAAGCGATTTCCGTACCCCTCGACAAAAATGGACCAAAATCTATATTTTCAGACCAGACGATGGCTAGTGTTTGAAATATGACACGGAATCTGAAATATTGTTATATATTTAGGAGAAGAATGCTATCAGGGTCTCCCAGTCATCGTCTAAAATGGAGAATAATGGTCTATTTGTTATTATATCGTTCGACTAAAATGGGACACGAAATATACGTATTATTTTGTACCATAACAAATGGCTAGTGTTGAAATCTTGATACGGAAATCGGCAACACATCATTTTAAATTTAGGAGAAGAATGATCATCAAAAGTGAGGGTCTCTCGGTTCTCGGAGCTGGGTCATCTAGACTTTGACATCCGATTTTTTTACCACTCTCTCGATCGCAAAAATGATCGTAAAATCTTATATTTTGACCAGACGACGGCAAGTGTTTGAAATTTGGCGCGGAACCTAAAACAAGTATAAATTTTGGAGAAGAATGCTCTATCATGTCTCCCAGTCATCGGTTATCGACTGTACTAATCTTCGGCGTGATTTTCGGGTGACCACCCGACAAAAAATAACGGAAATCCGTATTTTCAGTGAAATCCCACCTAAGATGTATCAAAGTGTGGTATAATACTGGCACTTCGATAAAGCCCGGAAACACAGTTATAAATGTTGGAGAAGAATGCTAATAGGGTCTCTGGGTCATCGATTTCATATGGACTTTTCGGGCGATTTTCGTACCCCTTGACAAAAATGGATTAAAATCTGTATTTGCGGGCGCAGACTTTGGCTAGTGTTTGAAATCTAGCGCGGAATCGAAACACATTTATACATATTTGGAGAAGAAGAATGCTAAAAGGGTCTCCCAGTCCTAGATTTCATCTAGACTCATATTCGGATGACTTTCGTACCACACACCGACTAAAATGGACCGAATATCCGTATTTTTCGAACAAGACGATGGATAGTGTTTGAATTTTGACATGGATACCCGAAATACAATTATAAATTTAGAAGAAGAATGCAATAAGGGTATCTCGGTCCTCGATTTCATTCTGGACCTTCAGTGCAATATTCGTACTTCCCGACTAAAATGGACAGAAATCCGTATTTTTTGAACAATACGATGGCTAGTTTTTGAAATCTGACACGAAACCTAAAACACAGTTATAATTTAGAGAAATAGATCCTATCAGGGTCTCAAGTCCTCATTTCATCTGGACTTTGGTTGGTGACTTGTTTACCCTCGAAAAAAAAGAACCTAAATCTATTATTCGGACCAGGCATGATGCTAGTGTTTGAAATCTGATGTGAATATACGAACACTGTTATACAATTTATGAAATAATGTTTAAGGGTCTCCCGATCCTCGATTTCATTTTGGACTTTAAGGGATTTTCCGTTCCACCAGACAAAATGGACCGAAATCCTAATTTTTGACCAAATGATGGCTTAGTGTTCCCCGGTCATTGGCATTTCATCTGGACTTTTCAGCGAGATTTTCCTACCATCGACAAAAAAAGGACGCGAATCCGGTATTTTGAAAAAGACTATGGCTAGTGTTTTGAAAACTGACGCGGAACTGAAACAGAGTTATAAAATTTGGAGAAGAATTGATATAAGGGTCTCCCGGGTCCTAGATTTTCATATGGATACTTGATTCAGAAGATCTTTTCGTACCTGCACAACTGACTAAAAGGCGAAATTCGTAGTTTTAACAATATGAAGAGTGTAGTGTTGAAATCTGTCGCAGGAACCCATGAACACACAATTATAAATTTGAAGAAGAATGCTATAAGTGTTTCGGTCCTCTATTTGATCTGGACTTTTTGGAACGATTTTTTGTACAGCCACCGCTACTAATAATGGAACCAATAACTCTGTATTTTCGAACAAAACGATGGTTATGGTATTGTTTGAAATCTGACATGGAACCCGAACAAATTATAAATTTTGGAAAGATCTAAACGAAACATAGGGTCTCTTCTGTCCTCGATTTCATCTGGACTATCGGGCAATTTTCGTACCCTCCGACAATAAAAAGGACTCAGAAATCTGTTACTTTCAAAACTAACGAGGCTCACCGCTGTTGGAACAACTAAACGCGGACCTCGCACGAAAAACAGTTATAATTTTGGGAGAAGAATGCTATAAGGATCTCTCGGTCCATGATTTGCAAACTGGACTTTTTTGGACGATTTCATACCACGCGACTAAAATGGATCGAAATCCGTCTTTTCGAACAAGACGATGGCTAGTGTTGTTTGAATTCTACGCAGAACTGAAACTACATTTTTAAATTTTGGAGAAGAATACAATGGATATGGAAAGGGTCTCCCAGTTTCGATGTTCATCTAGACCTTATTGGTTGATTTTCGTACCATTCGACAAAAAATGCCCATATCTGTATTTCGACTAGACAATGGCGAGTGTTGTGGATTTTGACGCGGAACCCGAACCATAAGTATAAATTTTGGAAGAAGAATGATATAAAGGGTCTCCCAGTCCTCGATTTCACCTGAACTTTTCTGTCGATTTTTGTACACCAGACTAAAATGGACCGAAATTCGTATCTTTCGAACAAAACGAAGTTAGTGTTGAAATCTTGCTCGAACCCGAAAACACAGTTATAAAATTTCGAGAAAAATGCTCTAAGCGGTCTCCCCAGGTCCTTGATCGTTCCATTTAGACTTTTCGAGTGATTTTTGTATCACCCTCGACATAAATGGACCAAAATCTCGTATTTTCTTACAAGACGATGGTAAGTGTTTGAAATCTGATGCGGAACCTGAAACACAATTATAAATTTTGGAGAAGCAATGCTATAAGGGACCTGGTCCTCGATTTCATCTGGTCTTTACGGGCAATTTTTTCTACCCACTTAACAAAAATAGACCAAAATTATTGTATTTTTCAGTCCAGACGAATGGCTAGTGTGTGAAATCTGGCGTAGAACCCTACACACAGTTATAAATATTATTAACAAAATTCTATAGATGGTCTCCCGGTTCTCGATTTGATTTGGACTTTTCGAGCGACTTTCGTACCCATATCGACGGTAATGACCAACATCTGTATTTGTCGGACTAGACGATGGCTAGTGATATGTTAATCTACACGGAACCCGAAACAAAGTTATAAATTCTGGAGATGAATGCGTAAATATGATTATCTCTCATGGTCCTTGATTTCATTTGGACCTTTTGGGCGATTTTCGTACCCCTCAACAAAAATGGACAACATCTGTATTTAGGACAGACGAATGAAATACTATGGTCTTTCATACTAGTGTTATGAAATATGGCGGGAACCTGAAACATAGTACAAATTTTAGAGAATAAATGCTATAAAAGTCATCTCAGTCCCTCGCGTTTCATTGAAACTTTCAGCGATTTTTCGGATCCACCCGCGACAAAATAAAAAATGGACCGAAATTTGGTGGTACGAAAATCCCCGATTTCATCTAGACTTTTCAGGAAATTTTCGTACCACCAGACAAAAATGGAACGAAATTCCGTATTTTAGACCAAATGATGACTAATGTTTCAAAAATATGACCCGAAATACATCAAACGGAGTAATAAATTAGAGTGTCAAAATAAAGTAATAATTATATATTTATTTGACAACTCTATTTTATTAAATGATATTACATCTTTGTTATGCCAGTAAAACTTTAAAAATTGAGATAATCAATAATCATATAATAAAATAGAATATTATCATTTTATTGGACAACTCTATGTTTAGTTATATGTTATTATATCGTCTTTATGTATAAACTATAAAACAAATATAATAATTACATTTAATAAAATAGAATTCGTCAAATAATGTGTAATACTAATATAAGCAGTTCTTCTCCTAATATTATAATTGTGTTTCAGGTCATATTTGAACATTAGCCATCATTATCAGTAATAATTATCGAGAATCTTTGTTCCATTTTTGTCGGGAGGTAGGAAAATTGCCTGAAAAGTTATAGCGTGAAATCGGATGGATTTGCCGTTCCAACCGATTTCGGTCCATTTTGACTGGTGGTACGAAATCGCCTGAAAAGTCCCAATGTAATCGAGGACTGAGATGACTCTATAGCATTCTTTCTTTAAAATTTATAACTATCTTTCAAGTTCCGCGCTAGACTTCAAACACTAGTCATCGTCTGGTCCGAAATACATATGTTGATCCATTTTTTGTCGAGGGGTACGAAAGTCTCCCGAAAAGTCGCAAATGAAATTTAGGACCGGGAGACCATTAAAGCATTCTTCCCATAATTTGTAACTTTGTTTCAGGTTTCCGCTCTAGATTTCAAACACTAGCCATCGTCTAGTCCGAAAATACAGATGTTGGTCCATTATCGTCGATGGGTACAAAAATTCGCCCGAAAAGTCCAAATGAAATCGAGGATGGAGACCATTATAGAATTCTTGTTCTAAATTTATATTAAATGCTGTTTTGTGTTCCGCGTTAGATTTGAAAACACTAGCCATCGTCATGTTCGAAAATACGAATTTCGATCAATATTTAGTCTGGTGGTACGAAATCGCCCATAAGTCCCAGATGAAAATGAGGACCGGAAGACACATTATAGCATTCTTCTCCAAAATTTATAATTGTGTTCCGGGTTCCGCACCAGATTTCAAACACTAGCCATCGTTCTGGTCAAAAATACAATTTTCGGTTCTATTTTTGTCGAGGTGGTACAAAAAATCGCACCGAAAGACCAGATGAAATCAAGGACCAGAAAAGTCTTTATTATAGCATTCTACTCCTGAATTTATAACTGTGTTTCGGGTTTCGCGTCTGATTTCAAAAATTGGCCATCGTCTAGTTCAAAAATACATAATTTGGTCCATTATCATCGTTGGGTACGAAAATCTCCTGAAAAGTACAGATGAAATTGGGGACCAAATGGCCCTTATAGAAATCTTCTTCTAAATTTATAACTGTGTTTCTGGTTCCCTGTCAGATTTCAAACAGTAGCCATCGTCTTGTTCGAAAATACCGATTTCGGTCCAATTAATCGGGTGGTACGAAAATCGCCCGGAAAATCCATCTGAAATCGAGGATTGGGAGACCATTATAGCATTCTTCCTCAAAATTTATAACTGTGTTAGGCATTCCGCGCCAGATGTCAAATATTAGCCATCGTCTAGTCCGAATATACGATTTTCGGTCTATTTTTGTCAAGTGGTACAAAAATTGCCCGAAAAGACCAGATGAAACCGAGGACCGGGAGACCCTGATAGCATTCTTCTCCAAAATTTATTACTGGTTTTTAGGTTCCACGTCAGATTTTACACACTTTTCATCGTCTGGTCCGAAAATATAGATTACGGTCCTTTTTTGTCAAGGGGTTAGAAAATCGCTTGAAAAGTCCAGATCAAATCGAGGACCGAGGATCGAGAGACCCTTTTTTCATCGTCAGGTTTTGCGTCAGATCGTATGAAAATCACCCAAGAAATCCAGATGAAATCGAAGACCGGGAGACCCTTATAGCATTCTTCTCCAAATTTTATAATTTTGTCTCGAGTTCCGCGCTAGATTTCAAACACAACCCCAGAACTGGTCCGAAAGTACAAATTTTACTCCATTTTTGTCGAGGGGATTGAAAATCCCCCGATAAGTCCAGATGAAATTGAGGACCGAGAGACCCTTATAGCATTCTTCTCCAAATTTTTATACGGTTTCGGTCCATTTTTTGTCGAATGGTACGCAAATCACCCGAAAAGTCCAGATGAAATCACTAGCCATTGTTTTGTTCAAAAATACGAATTTCGGTCTATTTCAGTCAGGTGGTACGAAAATCACCTGAAAATACTAGATGAAATCGAGGACCGGGAGACCCTTATAGCATTCCTCTCCTAAATATATAATAGTGTTTGTGATCCCGATTCAGATTTTAGTCACTAGTCATCGTCTGGTCCGAAAATGCGGATTTCAATCCATTTTAGTCTAGTGGTATGAAAATCTCCCGAAAAGTCCAGATGATATCAAGGACCGGGAAACCCTTATAGCATTCTTATCCAAAATTTATAACTATGTTTCGTTTTCCGCGACAGATTTCAAACACTAGCTATCGTCTTGTTCAAAAATACAGATTTTGGTCCATTTTTGTCGAGGAGTACGAAAATTGCCTGAAAATTCCAGATGAAATCGAGGAGAAGAAGATTCTTGTAGCATTCTTCTCATAAATTTATATAACTGAATTTCGAGTTTCTACGTCAGATTTTTAAACATACACTAGCCATCGTCTGGTCCGAAAATACGAATTTCGGTCCATATTTGTCAGGTGGTACGAAAATCGCCTAAAAAGTCCAGATGAAATCGAGGATCAGGAGACCCTTAAGCATTCTTCACCAAAATTTTATACATGTGTCTCGGGTTCCGCGTCAAATTTCAACACTAGCCCTCGTCAGGTTCGAAAATATAGATTTCAGTTCATTTTGGGTTAGGTGGTACGAAAATCGCCTGAAAAGTCTAGATGAAATCGAGGACCAGGAGACTCTTATTAGACATTCTTCTCCTAAGTTTTATGAAATGTATACGGGTTCCGCGTCAATATTCAAACAATAGCCATCGCGTTTGTTGGGAATTACGGATTTTCGTCCATTTTTTGTCGGGGTGAATCGAAAATTGCCCGAAAAGTCAGATGAAATCGAGGATCGGGTTGACCCTTATAGCATTCTTCTCCTAAATATGATAACAATGTTTTTCAATTTTGGGTCATATTTCAAAAACAATAGCCATCGTCTGGTTTGAAAATATAGATTTTGGTCCATTTTTTATCGAGGGGTACGAAATTTTGCCTGAAAAGTCTAGATGAAATCGAGGACCGAGAGACCCCTTATAACATTCATTCATCTAAATTTATAAATGTGTATCGGGTTCCACGTCAGAATACAAACACAAGCCATAATCTTATTCGAAAAAACGGATTTTTGGTCGATTTTAGTTAGGTGGTACGAAAAAATCGCCCTAAAAGTTTAGATGAAATCGTAGGACTAGGAGAACCTTAAAGCATTCTTCTCCTAAATAAATAAACAGTGTTTCGAGTTTTGGCGTCAGAATATCAGACATTGGCCGTCTTTTGGTTTTGAAAATACAGATTTCGGTCCATTTTTGTCGAGGGGTACGAAAATCGCCCGAAAAAGTCCAAATGAAATCGAGGACCGAGAGACATTTATAGCATTCTTCTTCTAAATTTATAACTGTGTTCGGGTTGCGTGTAAAGATTTCAAACACTAGCCATAGTATTTTTCGAAAATACGGTTTTCGGTCCATTTCATTTGGATTGTATGAAAAATCGCTCGAAAAGTCCAGAATGATAATCGAGGACCATAGAGACCCTTGTAGCATTCATCTCGAAAATGTATAACTATGTTTCGGGTTTCGCGCCAGATTTCAAACACTAGCCATCCGTCTGGTCCGAAAAGACAAATTTCGGTCCATTTTTTGTCGAGGGGTACGAAAATCGACCGAAAAGACCAGATGAAATCGAGGACTAAGGAGACCCTTATAGCAATTTTCTCCTAAATAATTACTGAGTTTTCTTCTGGTTTTCGCCTCAGATTTCAAAAAACTAGCAATTGTCTTGTTCGAAAATACGATTACCCGGGCTATTTTTTGTCGTGTGGTACAAAATCGCATGAAAAGCACAGATGAAGTCGAGGACCGTGGAGACCCCTATAACATTCTTCTCCTAAATTTATAACTGAGTTTTCATGTTCCACGTCAGATTTCAAACGCTAGCGAATCATCTTGTTCGAAATATGGATTTCGATCCATTTTTTGTCGGTTGGTACGAAAATCACCTAAAATGTCCTGATGAAATCGAGGACTTGGAGACCTTGATAGTATTCTTCTCAAAGATTTATTACTGTATTTTCGGTTCTGCGTCTTATATTTCAAACACTAGCCATCGTCTGGTTCGAAAATACAGATTTTGGTATATTTTGTCGTTGGGGTACGATAATCGACCGAAAAGGCCAAATGAAATCGAGGACGAGGAGGACCCTTATATCATTCTTCTCCAAAATGCTTAACTGTGTTCGGGTTCCGCGTCCTGGAGAAGAATGATATAAGGGTCTCCTCGTTCTCGATTTCATCTGGCCCTTTTGGTCGATTTTCGTACCCACGCACAAAATATACAAAATCTGTATTTTCGAACCCAGACGATGGGCTAGTGTTTTGAGACGATGGCTAGTGTTTTGAAATATAAGACGCAGAACCCGAAATATACATGTTATCAATTTAGGATAAGAATGCTATAAGGGTCTCCTGGTCCTCGATTTCGATTTCATAGACTTTTCAGGCGATATTTGTATCACTTGACAAAATAATCGATCGATGGCTAGTGTTTGAATTCTGATGCAGTAACCCCGAAACACAAATTATAAATTTTTGGAGAAGAATGCTATAAGGGTTTTTTGGTCCTCCATTTCATATGGTCTTTTTTGGGCCGAGTTTTTGTACCACCTAAAATAAAATAGATCGAAAATCGTATTTTGGACCAGACGATTGGCTAGTTTTTTGAATCTGGCGCGGAACCCGAAACATATCGTTATTAATTTTGGAGAAGATTGCTATAATGGTCTCTCTGGTCCTCGATTTCATCTAGATTTTCGGTGTGATTTTCATACACCCTGACTACAATGGACGAAAATCCCATTCTTTCGAACATATGACGAGAGGCTAGTGTTTTCAAATCTAGCGCGGAACACGAATACACAGTTATAAATTTAGAACAGAATTCTATAATGGTCTCTGTCGGTCGTTCAGAGTTTCATGTTGGACTTTTTTGGGCGATTTGTACGCATCGATGATAATGGGACCAACATCTGTATTTTCGAGCTAGAAGATGGCTTGTGTTTGAACATCTGGCGCGGAACCGAACAAAGTTATAAATTTCTTGGAGGGAAAAGAATTGCTATAATGGTCTCCCAATCGTCAATTCATTTGGAATTTTCTCGGGCTCAAACTTTCGTTTACCCTCAACAAAAATGGACCACATTTGATTTTCGGACAGACGATGATAGTGTCTTGAAATTCTAGCCGGAACCGAAACATAGTTTATAATTTTTAGAGAAGAATTCTATATAGAGTCGCTCAGTCTTCGATTTCATTTGGGAATCTTTTCAGGCGTTTTTCGTACCACCCAACAAAAATGGACCGAAATGGGGTGGTACGAAAATCCTCGACTTCATCTAGACTTTTGTGGCAATTTTCGAATCACCTGACAAAAATGTAACGAAATTCGTATTTTTAGACCAAATGATGGCTAATGTTCAAAATATGACCCGAAACACAATTATAAATTTAGGAGAAGAATGCTATTTAATTATTACATTATTTGACAACTCTATTTTATTAAATGTTATTATTATATTCGTTTTATAATTTTACTACATAAAGAAGACAATAATAACATATAATAAAATAGAGTTGTCTAATAAAGTAATAATTACATATTAATTTTACAACTCAATTTTGTTATATGTTATTATTATTTTCGTTATTTAGTACAACTACAAAACGAAGATAATAATAATGTATAATAAAAGAGAGTTGTCAAATAAATATGTAATTATTATTAATTTGTTTGATAATTCTATTTTATTATCTTCATTTTAAAGTTTGACTGCATAACGAAGATAGTAATATTATTTAATAAAATAGACCTGTCCAATAAATATGTAATTATTACTTTATTTGGAAACTCTAATTTATTATAAGTTATTATTATCTTCGTTTTATAGTTTTACTTCATAACATAGATAATAATAACATATAATAAAACAGACTTGTCAAATAAAGTAATAATTACATATTTATTTAACAAGTCTATTTTATTAAATGATATTACTATCTTCGTTATGCAATCAAACTTTAAAATGAAGATAATAATAACATATCATAAAATAGAATTATCAAATAAACGTAATAATTACAAATTTATTGACAACTCTGTTTTATGTATACGTTAATTATTATCTTCGTTTTGTAGTCTGTACTAAATAACGAAGTAATAATACATATAACCCAATTGAGTTGTAAAGTTGGTCAAGATAAATGTGATAAATATTATTTATTTACAACTCAATTTTGTTATATGTTTATATTATTTTGAAATCCATATTTTGAACCAGATGTCATGGCAGTGTTTGAAATCTAATCTGAAACTCGAAACCCGAAATACAATTTTTTAAATTTAGCGAGAAGATGCTATAGAGAGTCTCACAGTCCTCGATGTATCAACTGATTTTTCGAGCGAAAATTCGTAACACCCGACAAAAATGGACCAAATTCTTATTTTTGTACAAGATGATGGCTAGGGTTTGTAATTCTGATATGCTTAGGTTTGAAAATCGTATCCAAACAGCAAATTGGATCGACTAAACTGTTAGTTCGGACCAGACGGAGTGGTAGTGTTTGAAATCTGACACGGAACCCGAAACACAGTCTTTAATGTAGGAGAAGAATTCTATAAGAATCTTCCGAACCTCGACTTCATTTGGACTTCTTGGGCGATTATCGTACCACTCGACAAAAAAGGACAGAAATCTATAATTTTGGACCAGAACATGGCTAGTGTTTGAAATCTGACGCGGAACCGAAAACACAATTATTAATTTTGGAGTAGAATTCCAAAAGAGTCTCTTGGTCCTCGATCTCATTTGGACTTCTCGGGTGATTTTCGTACTTCAAAACAAAAATGGACTGAAATTTGTATTTTTGGTTTAAACGACGGCTAGTGTTTGAAATATTACGCCGAGCCCGACACACAGTTACCAATTTAGGAGAAAAATGCTATAAGGGTCTTCGAGTCCTCGATTTCATCTGGACTTTTCGGACGATTTTCGTACCACCTCACAAAAATGGACTAAAATTTGTATTTTCTGACCAGACGATGGCTAGTGTTAGAAATCTAACCCGAAACATAATTATAAATTTAGGAGAAGCGTGCTAAACGTCTCTCCCGCTCCTCATTTTCATCTAGACTTTTTAGGAGATTTTCGTACCACCCGAAAAAAATGGACTAAAATCCGTAACATATAATAAAATAGAGTTGTCAAATAAATATGTAATTATTAGTTTATTCGACAACTCTAATTTAATTTATGTTATTATTATCTTTGTTTTATTGTCTTACTTTATAACAAATATATAATAATTACGTCTTTATTTTATTAGGGTTTAATATTTTAGGGTGTTTAGGGTTTAAGAAATCACGTTTAGGGATTAAAGTTTAGAGTTTAAAATTCGGGATTTTGGGTATAGTGTTTAAGGTTTAGGGTTTAAGGTTTAGGATTTAAGGTTTAAGGTTTTGGGTTTGAGGTTTGGGTTATAGTATATAGGGTTATCTTCATTGCATAATATTACTACAAAACCATCATAATAATAACATATAATGAAATATAGTTGTCAAATAAAGATGTAATTATTACTTTATTTGAGAATAATATTTTATTAAATGTTATTCTAATCTGATTTGTTAAATAATATTATTATCTTCGTTTTGTAGTTGTACATAATAACAAAGATAATAATAACATATAACATAATTGAGTTGTCAAATAAATATGTCAAAATTAATTCATTTAACAACTCTATTTTATTATATGTTATTATTATCTTCGTTTTGTAGTTATACTTAATAATAAAGATAATAATAAAATGTAACAAAATTGAGTTGTCAAATAAATATAAAATAATTAATTATTTGACAACCCTATTTTATTATATGTTATTATTATCTTCGTTATTAAGTACAACTACAAAACGAAGATAATAATAATATTTAATAAAATAGAGTTGTCTAATAAATAAGTAATTATTACTTTATTTGACAACACTATTTTATTATATGTTATTATTATCTTCGTTTTATTGTTTTACTACATAACAAAGATAATAATAACATATAATAAAATTGTATGTGTTTATCAATAAATATGTAAGTTAGAACTTCTTTGAAAATTTTATTTAATTATATTGTTTATTATCTTCGTCACGTAGTACTAACTTTATATTATGAAGATAATAATAAAACGTATAATAAAATAGGAAGTTGTCAAATAAAGTAATAATTTACATATTTATTTAATAGTTCAATGTGTTATATTTATTTATTTCGTTATTAACTTACAACTAGTAAAACGAATATAATAATACATTTAATTAAAATAGAGTTTTTAAATAAAAGACTTGACAACACGTATTTTATTAAAAGTTATTATTATCTTCGTTTTGTAGTGTGTACTTAAAACAAAAGATAAATAATAACATATAACCCAAATAATTGAGTTGTCAAATATATGTATTTAATTAATTTATTGGACACTCTATTTTTATTTAATGTTATTACGCGTATATTTGTTAGTTAAGAATACAATTACAAAATGGAATAATTAACAATAATATTTATAAAATAGAGGCTTGTCTTAATAAAATATGTAATTTTTACTTTACTTGACAATACTATTTTATTATATGTTATTATTATCTTCGTTTTGTAGTTATACTTAATAACAAAGATAATAATAAAATATAACAAAATTGAGTTGTCAAATAAATATAAAATTATTACATTTATTTGACAACTCTATTTTATTATATGTTATTATTATCTTTGTTATTGAGTACAACTACAAAACGAAGATAATAATAATATTTAATAAAATAGAGTTATCTAATAAATAAGTAATTATTACTTTATTTGAAAACACTATTTTATTATATGTTATTATTATCTTCGTTTTATTGTTTTACTACATAACGAATATAATAATAACATATAATAAAATTGAGTTTATCAAATAAATATGTACTTATTACTTTATTTGAGAACTCTATTTTATTATATGTTATTATTATTATTTTCGTTATATAGTTGTACTTCACAACGAAGACAATACTAACATATAATAAAATAGAGTTGTTAAATAAAGTAATAATTAATAACATATAACAAAATAGAGCTGTCAAATAAATATGTAATTATTACATGACGAAGATAATAGTATCATATAATAAAATAGAGTTGTCAAATAAAGTAACAATTATATATTTATATGACAACTCTATTTTATTATATGTTATTATTATCTTCGTATTGTAGTTGTACTAAATAACGAAAATAATAATAACATATAACAAAATTGAGTTGTAAAATAAATATGTAATTATTAATTTATGTGACAACTCTATTTTATTATATGTTATTATTATCTTTGTTATGCAGTAAAACTATAAAACATTGATAATAATAACATATAAAAAATTCGAATTGTCAAATAAACTAATAATTAAATATTTATTTGACAACTCTATTTTATTAAATGATATTACTATCTTTGTTATGCAG
>PGTU02003201.1:0-10430 GCA_002896215.2 Cicer echinospermum
GTTTGTTTTTGTTGTGAAAATCCAGACTAAATGTTTCCAATCATTAATAAGAATTTAAAATAGGTCACTCAAAATAAAACTATAAAGTACCGAAATTAATTCAAAAGATTAAATATTTTCAACCCTAAGAAAATTAATTTTCTTTGTTGTGTTTAACTTAACACAATTGGACATCTACTACTTCTAACTGAATTAGGATTAAGATTATATCTTTTATAATTGAATTATAATTAAAATTAATATATCTAATATTTAATTGAGAATTTTAGATTATTAACTAGTAATTTTGATTAATTTGAATTTAGATTAAATCAACATTAATATGAATTTGGGATTCTCTTATTGTTTATTGAAGTTTAAGCATTGCGACATGAGTTAAACACTTTGAATTGTGTTTTAATCAATTTGATTGTTTGTTTAAAATTTGTTGTTTAGTTTTGATTTATTAAAACCATTTATCCACTATTTTATCATATTAATTTGAATAAAAACATATATTTTAGATTGATGAAATATGATAGAATAAAGTGGAATGATAAAATATGATAGAGTAAAGTGGAGTACTATACTACTACTCTCTGCACATTTTAATGATTATTAATGTGGGTTTAATAAATGAAACCGGTAACCTAGAAAGGTTGCTATTAGAATTTATTACTAGTAACTACCTTGTCTTGAGCATGAGTCACAATCCATTGAAAGCTCAAGTGTTTGTGAGAATATACTTATAGTGTTAATAATGATCATATTCAAATAGAACATTTGTGAGTAATACCTTTTTTATTCATTAGAATCTCTTGCTTCAAAATTATAAAGAGAAAAATGTTCTCTCTTTTTATATTAAGAGAATAAACTAGAAGAGAAAAACAGAAATGAAGGGAAACTAACTACTTAGAGAAGCAGGGAAAATAAAGACTTTGTCAGAATACAAACTAAAGAAAACAAAGAAGAAGAGTTTGAGGAGGATGAGAATATATATAGAGATGAAACTGAGAACAAGTTGAGTCTGAACGTTTTATTCATCAATGGATGGGAGAAAGGGTTATCAACAAGATGTTTGATCTTCCCCAATTTAGCCATTGTTAGATTTGGAGAAGGATACAAAAGGAAAAGGAAGATGAATATTGTGACGGAGGAGTGTCTGCAAAACTTATACTTATGCAGGTTTATTTTTATACAAAATGTCTTGTTCATAATTAATTACAATCATCAAACTCGTTACAATAATTAATAAAATTAGATAGTCAAACCGGTGAAATAGTAAATACAGTACTCCTCTTCAAGTAAAAAACATATACTACTAACATAATATTTTAGGTGGAGTAATTGTTTTTTCAAACTCAATTGAGTAGTTAATAAAATTAGGTAGAGCAGTGAAAAGCTTCTTGATAGCAATGTTATCAATAATGGGGCCACAAGTAGGGTCATCTCTATACCTTAATTCTTAAATACCAACCTAAAATTCTTTGTTAAGGATAAATCTGGTTGAAAAAATTAATAGATAAAGTGAAAAGGACTATATGCAATTATGGACTATAACCCACCCCATCCCGATATTACTCAATCGTTAAAAACATTTTTTAATTGAACTTATGTGTTATTTTTTATTGTTTACGTTTAAGTATAGTTATGAAATTACCAACAGAAATATAGTAGGGTTAAATTCAACTTAATCATTATAAATGTTTAATCCTATAAATAAGTATGGGGAAGTACGTAAATTTAATTAGTGATTGAACATTTTAAGATAAAATATCAAATGGTAACATTAAACTTAATTATAGTTATGCCATTTTGCCGTCTTTTCTGGACAAGTTCGGTAAAGCCATTGATATTGATCATAAAATCAATCTAAGTAAACGCCTTAAGTATGTTTTACTGTGATTGAGATCAAAAATTGATAATCACATTTTAAAATCTTCCCACATTTTTTTAAACAAGAAACCCAACAATCTTGGGAAACAAAAAATTAGATATAATTTGATATCTAATTCAATTATATTAACTACTATATTTAAAATTTGTAATGATTTTCACTACAACCGCCGCAGTATTAAACAAACCCATTTTGAATACTTATTTGGTTTATAAGGATGATTAGAGGTAATAAAAGGGATGAATTTGGTAATTACGAAGTAATGCATTGAATTAATGACTTTCAACCTATTGTAAAAAATGGATTCTAACAATTTAATAGTTTTTTAAAATAATTTTAGACAAATTCAAAATCAACATTACTATTACCAAAAATCAAACAACGAAAATGAGATTAAATTGCATAAATTTAACTCTAACGGCTTATGGAACACACTCATCTCGTTAAAATAAATGTGATAATTATTTTGCAGGAAAAAAGAAGTACTGTTTGATAATAAAGATCACGTAACACTTTTAATATATAGCAATATCAAAATTCAACGGTCAAATCTCAATTCAATATTCAATTCAAAAACAAATTTGAAGGTAGTAATATTCATGTGTCCAAAATTAAAGCATATAAAATAACATTCTCTTCTACTCGAAGAAAATGATGTCTTGCTTAACAATTAATCCAAGTGATTCTCAAAATTAAAATCGTGAGTTGGGTGCTCAATTAATTACAATTGCGAATAAAGAAATCTACAACACATAGGTTCTCCATTTAATCTCATTTTTTGGTATTTTACTTCTAACAATTTATTGGATTTGATTTCATCGCCCTTTGACAAGATGAAGATACTTCTTTATGTAACTATATTTTTTGTGGATGCTTTATTCAAAATCTTACCTTTGACTAATTTCTAATATTTTCTTCGATCTTCAAATCTACTTTTATTGTTTGTTGTTTATTCTAATAATATCCAATGTGTCAACCCGTCACATGACATATTTTCCTGCATTTCAAATATATAATGAAGAGTATATATAATATTTTATAATACATTTTTTAAATTTCAGATTCTTTTTCATTTTAATAACTTTTTAGCGTAAAAAATATCTAAATAATATAATGTTATTCTTGTTTATATATCTTAAAATTTTAATTACCCTGAAAAATCAGACATTTAGTATTTTAATATTATCAACATCAACACCTTTATATATATATATAATATATATATATATAAAAGTTATAAGTGATAGAAAAATTCATCCCTTACAAATATTATTATTATTATTATTATTATTATTATTACAAAAATACACGTTTTTTTCTCCGACTTCTAATATTATCAAATAAACAATATTGGTAACATGTAAAATTAGTGGTGAAGCTATTCAATTGCATGAGTTAGCTTTGGCTCAAAAAATATTTTTTTATAGAATTAATAATAATAGTTTTATATTTTACTACCTCAAATAAATTTATTTGTAATAAAATTAAAGAAATAAAGAGTAAACAAATAATCACTTGATTGATATATCTATTTATATTATTTTAACATTTTTAATCTCTACAGCAACTATAAATAAAACAATTTTACTGATAAAAGTTGTCAAGAAACAACTCAAAAATAAAATTGAAGATGTATTTTTTACAAATAATTTAATTGTTTATATTGAAAAAGATAGATTAGTTATTATAGATTTAAAGGGGGCGCTAACAAGTGCCAACAATAGAAATGAATTGAAATTGTGTATTTAGCTTTTAAAATATCAAAATTTAGTTTTTTTAATATAAAATTTGTACTTTTGTATTCTTAACATGTATTTGTTAGCATGACTCTAGTTATGGACGAATTTGATTATTTAAAATATTATCAGATACTATTTTGTTATATATAAAAGCAAATTAAAAAAAAAGTCACCTCATTAAAATTAGTATAACTTTGCCGCAGGTGAAAATTAGCAAATTAAAAAAAGTCACCTCAATCAAATTTATAACGTTAAACAAATTAGTGAGCTGAAAATTGGAAATTATGTAATAGAATAATACAATTCAAAAATTTTAAAATTTATAGAATTTCAAAAAATTTGATGTTGAAAATTTCCATTAAAATGTTATATATAGAAGATTACCAAATTAAAATTTACAGAATTTCTTAAAATTTAAAATTAATGAAACACGTTAATTTTTAATAATATATTATTTACTTTATTTGCAATGGCTAAATGCAGAAAATAAAATGATAGGGCAATACCTCTTCCAAGAGTTGAAAGAACTACACCATTTACATTTGAATCGTTATTTTAGATTATTTTTTAATTATAGTAAAAAGATATCGAAAGAAAAGCTGATCGAATTGAACAGTTAGCTCACATAATCCATATTTGATAGACCAATTTTAATAAATAGTAGGCTAAAATCGAATAATAACACAGTTAATGGTGGATCAATTTGGCTAATTTATAAATTAACCTTTTAAGGTAGAAGTCGAGCCGGTTCACCCATCCATTTTACAATTCTAATGAACACTCTTAGTCACATAATTTTTTGTCATTGTCCACTATAATTTCATCTAGGATTATCAATTTAGGTGATGCAATATAAAATTATCAACAACTTTTAGTTTTTTTAAAATAGCAAATTTTTATAATACAAGATTTTTATATTTTTTATTTAAAATATTATTTTCTTTAAAGGTTAATTTGCAAATCATTCTATTTAATCGTGGAACAATGCTAGACGGACTGAGAATAACGTATCACATTTTTTTATTATTGTATTAAAAAAAAAAGTATTTCACTCTGTTTTTATATAAAAAATAATTATTTCAAAAGATTAAATGTTTCCAATCATTAATAAGAATTTAAAATAGGTCACTCAAAATAAAACTATAAAGTACCGAAATTAATTCAAAAGATTAAATATTTTCAACCCTAAGAAAATTAATTTTCTTTGTTGTGTTTAACTTAACACAATTGGACATCTACTACTTCTAACTGAATTAGGATTAAGATTATATCTTTATAATTGAATTATAATTAAAATTAATATATCTATATTTAATTGAGAAATCTTTAGATTATTAACTAGTAATTTTGATTAATTTCTGAATTTAGATTAAATCAACATTAATATGAGATTTGGGATTCTCTTATTGTTTATTATGAAGTTTAGAGCATTGCGACATGAGTTACAGACACTTTGAATTGTGTTTTTAATCAATTTGATTTGAATTGTTTGTTGTAAAATTTGTTGTTTTAGTTTTGATTTACCGTTAAAACCATTTATCACGGCTTATTTATCCATATTATTTGATAAAAACATATATTTTAGATTGATGAAATATGATAGAAGGTAAAGTGGCTGAATGATAAAATATGATAGAGTAAAGTGGACTTCAGTACTATACTACTACTCTCTGCACATTTTAATTGATTATTAATGTGGATTTAATAAATGAAACGGTAATCTAGCTAGAAAGGTTGCTATTAGAATTTATGATACATCCTAACCACCGCACATACTAGTACTAGTAGTAGTATTGATATTTAAGATAAGATTTACACGAATGTAGTAGATAGTTTTAAAGTAACTACTACACTCACTTAGACATACAGGATCCTTGTTCCGGTAAAACATTATAAAATTTAATTTTTAAATAATATTAATTTTTATTTCATTATTTCATTTATTAATATTATTGATAATTAATATTATGAATATAATAATTGATTTGTTGTATTGAAGAGGTGTGTATCATCCGTGTATAGTAAAACTATTTAGACCTCCACTTTTTTATTTTTGTTGCGTAGAAAATATAATTGATATAATTGTTTTTAAAAGTCAATATTACAAATTAAATATTTTTTTTATCGTCACAAAATGAATTTCTATCTTTTATTCTACATTTAATTTTTATTATTTTTTCGTCAATGTAAAATTAATTCTTCATGAAATTATAGTTTAATAACATTAGAAATTCAACTGTTTTAACTACCAAGTAATTCTTTTAATATCTTAGCCGTCAAGATTTTATCTCATTATATCAGTGACTTATCTATGGAGGAGATCAGGAAATAATATTGTATAAAACTTTCAAAAGTAGAGATATTTTGGACCAGTAGAATGTGAAGCTATTTAATGGGATGGAGGAAAATATACTCTTATCTGTTAAAAGAAAATAAAATGAATACAAGAAAAGGGCAACTTTAGATAGATATTGAAAAGTGGGTACAATTGCTTAGTATTAATAATACTTCTTTTGTCTTAAAAAAAAGAAAGAAGCTTATTTGAACAGTACTTCACAAATATTAAAAAAATAGAAAATAATAATTTTACTTTATTTTATTTATTAAGAATTAGTATATTAATTATTACCGTTAAATAAAAAATATTAAATTAAAAATAACATATATAATATTGATTAAATATTACAATTAAAGACAAAATTTTAATATTGAATAAATAGAGTGATCAATTATGTTTAAGAGTATTATGTTTTGAAGTAAAATATTGATATTCATATCAATTAACTATAACTAATGGGAATTTCTTAAAATAGTAATTGATGTAACTCAAACACGTTTTTGCCCTATTTTTACAACCAGAAACTAATTTCACAAAATGGAAAACAAAACTCCAACCAGAAGCAAGTTATATGGATACATTACAAATTTCAAACTACATAAGAGCTAAGAAGAACGAGTGAAATATCTAACCTCTAGGTAATGCAAGAGCACAAACACTCCAATGGAATTCATAATACACTTTCGCCCCTGCACAAAAGACAATAAACTCAGATGAACTCAAATCCCAAGCACACAAATCACAAGCAAAATTTAAGCTTTGCTGGTGAAGAGACAGAGTGTGAAGAAGAGAGCAAGAGAGGTTGTTTTAACCTTATAACATTAATTCGAACAAATCCCAAAAGGAGATCGATCTTGGAACCAGATAGGAATGAATAGAGCTTGAGAGAGAGGAGAGAGAGAGGAAATCGATAATGTAGGGGCTCCATCTGATATGTAGTGTAACTTTCATTTTGCAAAGGGTAAATAATCATTTCCATTTTTTTTTTCTTTTGTAGTACCTCATTTGGGGAACTCAAAAATACATATAAGATGGTGTTTGTGAAGGATTTTTTAAATATTTCCCAAATGTCTTCCAATTTATCTATAAAATCTCCCAAACAAGGAGGAGGCTAGCATTAAGCTCCCCTTTCCTCCAAAAGACCTCTCAAGACACAACCTAAGAGAACATTCACAAATTACTAAAACTTTTTTAATTTACACATTAGATCCTCTGCTATTATCAACTCGTGCTTTTCTGATGTTGATCAGCTTGTAGATGCTCGCTCACTGGATGAATCTGGATGAGAAGAAATATTGTTTCAAAGCTCAACACTATAATAGACTCCAAATCATATTCTTAATACAGAGTACACATTACCGTTATCAAGCTTATCCCTGACACCTCACTGTTTGATTCATGGAACGGGAGGGATAAATAGTCCGTTTATAGAAACATGTATGTAAGCATAGGTAACAAAGGTTTCCAAGATGGAAAATTAATTTCTGTTGTTTTTAAAATTCGAAAACCTTTGAAAACAATATATGCCACCGAAAATATTACTGGGTTGAGTCGCGGACTAGGTCGCTCTCTTTAAGACGTTTCGAGGCACTGTCCAAAATTGTGCAAGGCAGACTATCAACCACGAAGTCCCCCGGATAAAACAGCCAGATTCACTGTATCGGAGTTTCCTCTATATGCCAGTCGATTGACTGACTAAGCAAAGGACACAAGATTAGTCTGTTTAGGGTTTGAATGAATCTGAACATTGACATTGACTTTAATACACCACAACCCGAACCGAACCGGCCGGACGGGCGGGCAGGCAGCGGCGCGCGCGCGTGTGGTGGTCCGTTTGCTTGCGTTCTCCCTCCTTCACAAAATTGCGGTGCCCCTTGGGGCCCAACCCAATTGTGAAACTAACTCCTTATAAAGGTCATAAATGAGTGTGTTCCCTCTAATGTGGGACTTCTCATTATTTCAATTCACACATTAAAAGCCATCATCAATGTCATTTATTTTCATCATTTCCAACAATCCCCCACTTGAATTTAAAAATAGATTTCTTGAATAGCGTCAAACGCTTCTATAAGATTGTGCATAAACAAAGGTGTCTTTCGACTTGAACCTTTGCATAGCGAGTAGGATTCAGATTCAACAAGGTAACTCGTAGTTTTTGAACTCTATCTCTGACATCAACCCACACACAACCTTTTCATTAGGTGTATTCTAAAAGACCCGTGCATTTAGGGCCCTGCACGTGTATCCCAGTCTAGTGAACGCTCTAGGAATTCTGCCTCGAAATTCCATAGGAAGGGGCCCCCACTTCCACATTCACGTAGGTGAGTCTATCAAGAGTACTCCTGTAAGCCACTAGGTACCCCACATCCATATAGAGTATAGATCTCATTAAGAGTTTTCTATTGTCTCATCCCTTTTTCGCTTCAGGAATCATGCTTCTCATTTTAAACATAGCATGTTCATCTTCATATCACTATGACATGTTATTACCCATTATGACCTAATCTTGGATCTCCAGTCTTTTAGGCCGGGGTTACCATCATAAGTGACTCATTTATCTATAGCATTAGTCCCATCCTTTTTGGATGTATTTTGGCTTCTCTCTAGCTATCCTTTCGTCAAAGGATCAAACTAAATTTTCAACAGTGCGTACATTTGATCCACAATAACAGCTCCATTCGAAAGTAATTCTCTAACTGTGATGTCTTACGACGTATTGTCGTCTCTTACCGTGTGATAATACGATTCTCAATTTTTGCAATAAGTCGCAGCGTAGACTATCTCAGTGGATCAACAGCAGCTGGTAAACGAGCTAATCCATAAAGGGATTTCTGCTAGCAGCATCTCATCCACCTTGCTCTCTTCACTAGCATAGCTAGAGCTATCATTTCAGACCGTGCCATTAGTGGACTGAGCAAATATTGTCTGTTTCTGTCGAATGTTCCATGATACAATGCACCACCTGGCTATTGCTGAAAACATAGCCACGGTTTGCCCTTGAAGTCATCTGAAGGGTGTTTCAATCAGCAATCACTGTATCTTCAGGACGACAGGATAATCTTGTGATATGTGTAATCCAAGACTCATAGTCCTTTTAAGGTATCTCATGACTCTATCGATTAGCCGTGCCAATGCTCCATACTAGGTCTAATAGTAAACTGCAAAATCCCACACATAGCAATGTCGGGTCTAGGTACAATAGTTGGCAATACCTGAAGGCTGCCAATGATGCTCGCATATTCCAGTTTGTCCTAACACCTTCCCCAGAGTTCTTGAAAAGTGTTACAACTGGGATCATATGGTGTGTAAGAAGGTTACAGTCAAAGTAATCATATATTCTTTAGGATCTTTTTCAATATATGAGATTGATCCAAAGAAATTCCATTAAATTATATAAAGTTGTCATATGATTCTCTTCGTTTGTATATTTATTAGAATTAGAATCTGCCATATATATTTTTTTAATTTTAATGTTGTTCAATGTTGATATCACTCTAATTCAAGACCACTCATACTTCATGTTGGTTTAATTCTAAAGTTTATAATCAGCTCTGTGGCCCGTGATAAAATACCATTGCAAAAATATTTGCTGTCAAAATTTCAGCTCTTTTAATGTTAAATTAATTAATACACAAATGGCAAGTACAACTTTTGTATCATATTTATGTGTGAAGCTCCTTCTGTCCCACAGCTAAGCTAATGATTCTAAATATAATAATAATAATAATAATAACTTCATAAATCCCTAACCACTAGTATAATAATAATTAATTTCATCTATGCCTTTATTTTATTTGAAGTTCATGGACACGTCTTCTCCTACACTTTGACCTTCTTCTTTTGTCAATCAACATTCTTAGACATATCTTCCTTTCAGTTATAACAATTTGTCTGTATTAGGGAATAAAGTAAGAGGAAAAAAATAAAAAGTACCTATTAATTAATATTTGGATACTAATGAAAAGTAAGGAGAAATATATTTTAATCATTAACGAATATATTCTCAACCACTTTTTATCTTAATCATTAATGAATATATTATCAAAAAATTTACTAATTAATTCAAACTAAGTTTAAAATTCAGTTTTGTTTTAAATAGGAGTTGTTATTCCAAGGGGTGATGATTATTATGATCATAGCATTAATAATAATAATAATATTATATGATTTATTGTATGATTTCATTAATAATAGTTTAAGATAGGCAAAATTTCCGATTAGAAATTACTAACTGATTGAATTGACATGGAATATTATCTTACAAGTTCTTTAGACGAGACAAGAGATGAAGGTGATGTCGGAAGACATGTGATATCTGATCAACATCTGCGTTGAATTTAATGTTGTCCGGAAAAAAATAAAGAAAATATTAATTGAAAGTTTCTCCATTTGGCATTATGTCATTAATCGATGAAGTAGAAAAAATCTATAAATTAGAACCTAAGGAGCCACTTAGTGCATTTCATGTCAAAAAGAT
>PGTU02003205.1:0-11949 GCA_002896215.2 Cicer echinospermum
ATAACTAGTCCTCAATATTATTATTTTTTTATTATGCATATGTCTTTGTTTTAAAATTATATCATAATAGGACCCAACATTCGATGAAGTGTAAGATAATGTATCAACTCAATAACTTTAATTTTGATAAATATTAAAAAATAACAGATAAACTAAATTAATTAACATTACACAATGTGAATGACTATTTTGAAATTACTATAAATTTAAAGATTAATATAAACAAATAACAAAAATCAGAAACGAAATTGAATATTTAATCAAAATTTTATAATTAAATACGGAAACAGTACTTTATAACTATAAATGTAAACTTCAGTAAAAAACATAAACAAAACCATAAATGTAAATAAAATTTGTGGGGTAGTTAAGCCCCCAATCTACAATAGATCCATACCTTCTAGTTACTATTAAATTTTTCACTTTTTCTATATATACCAATAAATTCATATACATAAAGTGGATATTTCATGTTAGGTGTCTAAGTACAGAAAAATGTTCAATGTATTATTTAAACTTAAACTATAAAGCTCTTCCATCAAATGGGTTAATATTTTGGATTAAGTTTTTTTCTATAAATTTAAGTCCTAATATTTTGGTAAAATATTTAACCTAATAATATCAACTAATTTTGAAGACTTTTTTTTATCTCATTTAATTCACTAGTTTAGATTGTAATGGGACATAACTATGTTTAACTTAATAATATCAAACTAATTTTGTTTTTTTGTTTTAATGGTAAAATATATTAGAAACAAAACCATGTGATTACAATGAGTACAAAAAGTACTAAACAATGCACATCAACCAAAAACTAGGACCAACCCAAACCAACTAAGAGAACAACGAAATAAAAAGAATTCCAATTACATCATCGACCCAACAACACTCCCAAAATAAAACCCTATGAGGGGATCAATGAGAACCAAAACTCCTACTTCCACTCCTAAAAAGTACATGAATAATTGGATAATCAAGCCTTGTTTAACCCTAACTCTGCCAAAGGAAAATTGTCATCCTTTTATCTTGTAGTTCCATTGGCAGATTAATTATTTAATGAATCAATTATAGATTGATAATAATTAATTATTGAGATTTTTTATTAAATATAAATTATAGTGTATTGTTATATATTAAGCACTGATTAATTGATTCTGATGAGTTGAATCATTCTCTTGGGTCTAATGAGATGTCTCTACCCTATCTCGTTCAGCTATTTAATCGTTGTTAATAACATAATCCTAAAACTTTGTATGAAAATGAGGTAGTTTACCACTCATGTAAATCTATCGATGTACGGACATTGTTACTATACAATCCTATTAAGTTTAACTAATATAATACATTAAAATAGTTTTAGTTAATATACAAAGAAAAAATAGTTGACACTATTTTATTTTAACTTCAAATTAATATATCAATTTTTAATTATAAATTTCAAATGATTTTTTGAGTTATATAAAGAAATCGAATTTACAACACTTGTTGATTGAAAACGCATCTAAATATAAAAATTAGATGCGATTTTAACTCTCTATTTTGCTCAATAATTTAAGTCTTTATATATAATACAATTTTGATCCTAATATTATTTTAAGTTAAGACATTTTCTATATATTTTTTTTACGCAATTTTAATTTAACTTAATTTAACTTCTAATTTTGTTGAGGTGACTATTTAATAAATGATGTTGAATACACACCCATGTCAATATTTAAAAACTTTGATCTTTAATTTTAATTTCTAACCGGTACACGTAAAAAACTCCTTCACATTAATGGAAAGCACATATGAAATAATGTATCACAAACAACTTTCCATTATGGTGAACAAGATGGATATCTGCATATTTATTAAAAAGCTAAAATAATCAATATTGTAACATACTTTTTGCTACATTAATTTATCTACCGAATATTTCGACAACTTATTTTATAGTATTTTAAAACATATATGTATTCCAAATAACGTAATATTTTTTGAATCATATACTTACCTGGTGGACCAACAACCATAAGTATAGACCTTTAACTAGATGGTTAGCCAAAGCCATTTGCTCCACTGGCCCAATTACATTTGACATTGTTGTGCTTGAATTTCTCAAAGTGTTGCTGTATACATATCTAGCTGAAGTCTATAAATCAATATTAAATATATTCAATTAAAACCTATAAAAGAATTTTAAAAAAAATGGAAATTAAGAGGATGACAATTAGAAGCCAACAATGTACTCGTCATTCATAAGATACTGAATACGTTTATAAAATATCGTGAACATTGATTCAATTCTAATTAAGTTTTTATAAAATAATCTGAATAACTTTATATTTAGTAAAAAAAAAATATATCTATTTTAGGTATATTTTTTCTTGATGTCTAAAATGAATACAATTCTAACTTTTATTATTAATTAGTGGGAATTACAAACAACATATTATCTAATATTGTGAGTGATGTCAAAGTTTCTTCTTAAACTTAAAAAATTTGTGTTGGAATTTTTTTGATTTATTAAAATTAATTTTTTTTATTATTAAAATTACCAACCTAAATTTCATCTATTACTCTCTCAGAAGCGTAAGTGTTTGATCGCTAATATTTTGTAAATTTCAACTTAAAATTCTTATAAATATTGATTATTATATTTTTTTTTCTATTAAATTTTAAAAATTTGGACATCCTAATATTTCTGTTCAAGCTCTGCCACTACCTGCAACATCATGTGTTTTTCTTGCATAGACGAAGTTAAATTATTTTAGGATTTGAAAAATATTTTGGATGAAAGATTAGAACATCAAGAAAATAACAAAATGGGGAGACTTGCTACTTGATTCTAGCATGCATGAGAGAAGAATCTCAAATGTTCAAAAAATTATGTACGTCGAAGACACTTTAGAAGGTGGAAATTGTCATACCAAAATTTGTATTAAGTTGAAAAAAGATAAATTGTGGTCCATTACAAAAATTAAACATGACCATTTTCACGAGTTTAGCAATACAAAGACAAAGTTGTTTAAGGCAAAGAAGAAAATGAACTTGTATTTACAAAGGATAACAATCCAAACAAATGTGGATCCATAAAACTTTCCAATTACTTGTGAAAGATGCAAGAGGGCATAAAGATATATCATCTTGTAAAAGACAAAGACTTGATAAATTATGTTAACAATGAACAAGTTAAATAAGTGATCAATCACTTGAAAACAATTGTTTAACTACCAATTCATTGTGATTAATCGAGAATATTCATGATAACTTCATTTCATTTTTTAACAAGTCAAAAAAGTGGTTAATGAGTCTGCAATGTTTGAAATAACTTAGTTGACTATATGGTTAATGAGAGATCATGATATTTCTAATAATTTTATAATAAATTAAAGTGTTAATAAGATATACCAATTGTTGTTTCGTTGGTTCGCTAAGTGGTTAATTTTAGCTCATTAAGTGGTTAATGAGAGATCATAATACTTTAATCATTTAAAAATACGCTAAGTCAATGATTGTAAATGGTTGGTATCTAAGTTAACTATTGCTATGAGACGATCGTTGATACTTCAATATTTTATACAAGTGAATTAATGACTTATAAATAGTCGATTTAATTCAGTTCTATTATTGGATAACAAGATGATAAGAGATCCATCTTTTCGATCATTTTATAACAAGCTAACTGTTGTATTAGCTCATCAATTTTATACCTTGTTGACATTGGGAAATAATTTGTACCTGTATGTGTGTGTGTATATATATAGAGAGAGAGAATGCAAAGCTCCTTTTGATACAACAAAGTCTAATCACCTAATTCAGTACTTATTGTATATACAACAATCTGACAAAACAAATTCTAGACTTATGAACCAAATGAATATAAAGAAGTGATTATGAAAATATTAAGTGTTAAATTATTCATCTGAATTGACTGTCTGAATTGACTATACACTTCTAGATTATTCATCTGAACAATTTAAAAATTGAATTTTATACCTCTACAATTTAACTTATATCCACTATTTAAAAAAATCTATCCCTTAACTAATAAAATACCTTTAAGTATATAGTAAAAATTAAAGTAAATTCATAAAAAGTAATTTTTGTTCTCTAAAATTCTCTATAGTTATTTTTCAATACCAAAAATTTTATTTTTGAAATTTCTAGGAATTAGTCTTATTCAGAAATTTAAAAATTCGATAATTATTGTCAACCGAAAATTTTCAGTCCAACCTATTTTTTTTTTTTACATTTGGTCATTCAATTTTTTTCAGTGAGGAATAGAGGAGCGAAAAATACTGTGAATCATTTTCAAGTTCGACCTCCCACACAATCTAATAGGAGAGTCACGTTGAAAAAAGAAGAAAGAGTAACTCAATGGTTGTGAAGTCGACGCATTAAATTAATAATACATCCTTTTCTTCCTCTCTTTTCACTCTCTATGTCAAAACAAGTAATGATAATAGTTACTCAATTTTGTTGGCCAACTTCTCTTGCCCATGATATGACAGCTTCTCATGACTCAAAAATTTGATCAGTTGTGAATGTTTCAGTCAAATCTATACATAATAGTGTTTTATATCCCTATTTTAAAAATAAAAAAAAAATCAGAAAGAAAAAAAAATTACGTACAAATTATGAAATTTCTGATAGAATAAATTTAACTATCGAAAATTTCAAGACACAAATATCTGGTAGAATTAAAGTAATTACCGGAAATTTCAAGATACAACTTCTGGTAGAAGAAATAGTGTACCGAAAATTTTGTTGGCAAAGTTTTGGGTAGACAATTTATACTATCGAAAATTTTGCGTCTTGAAATTATTGGTAGTGTTAATTTATGTACTGAATATTTTAGAGAAACAATTTATTTACCAGAAATTTTGGTGAGAAGATAAAATTTTGAAGTAAATATTTTTATCTTTGATTAAATAAAAATAAAAGAGATAAAATTGAGTTTTTTATATTTTGAAAGGGTATATTAGGAAATAAAATCCAACTTTCACACAGTTTACAAGTTTTGAAAACAAACTTTCAAAAACAGGCTCAAATGAAAGACCCTTTTGTCACTACATCAGACCCAATTGTCACTCATTTTACCACGTCCAAATGTCACTCTATACCTACACTTCTTTAAGTGGTCAATTTCCCTTTTTCAATAATACAAGTACCCTTATTTTAATTAACTGTGTTGTTGAGCCTAAGTTGTGGAGAACCATATATATTAATATATTTTCCAAAAAAAAATAATAATTTGATTAAGCTGCCAAACAAGCTACAAATAAAAGGAAGACGGTCCTTAATCTAAATAGCGTCAAATAAGAATTAAGAAGATTTTGTTAGAATATGTGTAGAAATATTTACAATTCTTTTTATATGTACAACTAAACAATTTGATAAATGAGTGTTAATATTACGATAATCAACAATAAATAAATAAATAAAGAGAATTGTTAGGAAAAAATTATGTACCTCAGCCACATCTAGTCGGTATCTTTCCAATTAGTAAAACCTAAGACAATCCCCTCAACATCTCTAATAAAAGCGCCAATTTGCCAAAAAAATATTTATTATCTAAGCCAACATCACAATATTAATTATGCACCAATTAGAGAGATAGGTAGATGCGTGATTTAGATTATCCACCACCTATTCAACAATAGTTTGTGATCCTCAAAGATTGTCCAATCTTTACGGACTATCTTAGATTTTTGGATGATTTTTCCTTCAAAAGAGATCGTTTATTCCAAACATATCAAATGTCATAGTATATATAGTGATCAAACAATTTCAGTCACTTATGAAAAAGATGAACAATGATATTTTCAAGTCACTCTCTGAAACTAGGAAAAATATCACCAAACCGCACATCAGAGGAGAAAGAAAGAAAAGTTGGTGAGTCAATGAGCAATTTATAAAAACTAGATCAACTTCCTCCTCTCCCATTACAACAAGGACATAAAAGTTCAATCAATACCCTTCTCTTATTAAAATTATTTTTCACAATAAATCAATCTGTAAAATCTTCAAACTAAATTGGTAAAGTTCTAATATTTCAAAGTTTAGACTCAAATCTAAATTTTTAATTGTGCAACGAAATTGAAAAGGAATTTGTGTCATCTCAATAGTTTATAAAATGACATGCATGTTTAACGGATAACTTACCTTTTTATTTGGATCCCAAAAGAGATGATTTGTATGAGAGGTAAAACAAGTGTTTTATTTGTATTAATGATTTTTAAGATATCAATAAATTATTTTAAAATGAAAGATTTTTAAATAAGAAAATGATATAACAAAAAAATTCCAATGGACTACACCAAGTAATAAAAGAAAATGAGATAAAAAAAAGGGTTCAAATGGGTTTGATCCATGTGCATTGAATAAAAGAGATAGTTAAATCATACACTTGTAACACTTGTAACTTGTATGTAATCCGCGACGAGAAGAAGAGAAATACTGGTCCGTAGTTTTTTATTTTCTCAATTAATTTTTCCACATTTGTAATTGAGTGTGTAGATAGTTAATTTTTTTTTATTGTTGTTATTAAACTGTGGAATTGCATATTTTGAATTGTCTATTTACATTGTAATACCTCAATTTTGTCCTACAAAATAAAAATAATTTAAAAAATATATTTATTTGTAAAATTGTAATAATTATATTAATATTAAAAATACCATAAAAAAAGACAACAAAAAATCAAAAGCAAAACAAAAAAATAAATTCCCTGTCACGCATTCCCATCCCCTTTTTTCCTATGCTTATTTCTCATCCCACGTTTCCTAGTTCTTTCACGTTTACTGTTCTTTCCACGTTTCCGGGTCTTTCACGTTTCCTAGTTCTTCCTTTCTGCATTTTCACTTTCTTTCTATTCTTTTAATTTAATTTTATTATTTTTTCAATCTACTAATGGTATTAAGTTTATCAGTTTGAATACTCAATCAAAAAGTTCAGCTCATTCCCTTAATTGCATGAGTTTGCTTGATCTGGTTGCCAAAACAGGGTAAAATCCATACCTTTAATTTATACGATGAACACACTCTTCTCCATTTTAGCCTATATATTAGAAGACAAAATCAACGTGAAAGAAGAAAGAGATGAGGAGAGATTGATTTCACAAAGCGCAAAATTTTCACAGAAGATTCCTATTTGTGACATTCGTCAAAATTTTCAAAGCGCCAGAATAATATATGCTGATCAGGTGGCTGTTGCGGAAGAGGATCATGGTGATGATGATACCCTCAAGCTAGTGTACCCTTGTCCTCCAAACACCAATCTCAACAATTGGAAGATCATCGAGTTTCCCGTGTTTGTTAATTCATGTTCAAAGTAATTATGTATTTTTAACTCCTTTTGCTCTGCCCAAGGCTATAAGGATAACTAATTAGGGCATATGTATTTCAATTCCGTACTTATTATCAATAAATGCATTTTTGAATTCTCCAACTGGTTTTGTTTTTTCTCTTTTCTCTTTTCTCTTTCTTTTGGCAATTCTTACTCATATATATATTTTTTTCTTTTTTTCTTAATTTAAACAATGCAGAGTCGAAAATGAATATGTTGAAAATAGCAGCGCTAGAACCATTTCTTGTAATTTTGAACATCTGATTAATAATGCTGATGAGGATTGTGGAGACGATTGTGAGCTTCCCCCAGAACTAGAAAGCTTAATTGAACATGAAGCTAAGATAATCCAACCTTATCAAGAACCTGTTGAGGTGATCAATTTAGGGACTGAGCATGATAAAAAAGAAGTTAAAATTGGTATGTCTATGAAAGAAAGTGAGCGAGAAAAGTTGGTTAAACTTTTAATTGATTATGTGGATGTCTTTGCATGGTCATATCAGGATATGCCCGAGTTAGATACTAACATAGTTGAACACAAGCTACCACTAAAGCCTGAATACACTCCAATTAAACAGAAGTTGAGAAGGATGAGACCTGATATGTCGCTTAAAATTAGAGAAGAGGTCAAGAAGCAATTTGATGTTGGTTTCTTAGCAGTAGCAAAATATCCTCAATGGGTGGCTAATATTGTACCAGTTCCAAAGAAAGGTGGAAAGGTTCGAATGTGCGTTGATTATAGGGATTTAAATAAAGCTAGTCCTAAAGATGATTTTCCTCTACCTCATATGATGTCCTATTGGATAGCACTGCTCAATACTCTCTTTTCTCCTTCATGGATGGTTTCTCAAGATACAATCAAATCAAGATGGCTCCCGAAGATATGGAGAAAAATACATTCATCACACAATGGGGGACTTTCTGCTATAACGTGATGCCATTTGGATTGAAGAATGCCGGGGCAACCTATCAAAGAGCAATGGTAACCTTGTTTCATGACATGATGCATAAGGAAATAGAGGTTTATGTGGATGATATGATCGCAAAATCTCGAACCAAAGAAGACCATGTTGTTAACCTTCAAAAGCTATTTGAGCGACTAAGGAAGTTCAAACTCCGTTTAAACCCTGCTAAATGCACATTTGGGGTAAGATCAGGCAAGTTACTTGGGTTTATCGTTAGTCAAAAGGGGATAGAGGTGGACCCAGATAAAGTAAGAGAAATACAAGAAATGCCGGCTCCACGCACGGAAAAAGAAGTTTGTGGCTTTTTGGGTAGATTGAATTACATTGCAAAGTTAATATCGCATCTCACCGCTACATGCGAGCCGATTTTCAAATTGTTGCGCAAAGACCAAAAGGTTGAATGGAATGAGAATTGTCAAAAAGCTTTCGAAAAGATTAAGCAGTACTTATCGAAACCTCCCATCCTAGTGCCTCCTGTTCCTGGGAAACCACTTATTATGTACTTAACGGTACTTGACGAGTCAATGGGCTGCATATTGGGGCAGCATGATGAATCTGGTAGGAAAGAACATGCTATTTATTATTTGAGCAAAAAGTTCACCAGTTGTGAAACAAGATATTCACTGCTTGAACGAACATGCTGCGCATTGGCATGGGCTGCTTGTCGGTTGAGGCAATACATGTTATGTCATACAACTTGGTTGGTGTCTAAAATGGACCCAATTAAGTACATCTTTGAGAAACCTGCTCTTACTGGAAGGATCGCCCGTTGGCAGATGTTGTTATCAGAATACGATTTGGTATATGTTACACAAAAATCTATCAAAGGAAGCGCACTAGCAGAGTACTTAGCCCAACAACCGGTAGAAGATTATCAATCAATGCAGTGTGAATTCCCCGATGAAGACATAATGACTTTAGTTGAAGAGATTGAATCATCTGATAAAGAAAAATGAAGGTTGGTGTTTGATGGTGCCTCTAATGCGTTAGGGCATGGAATTGGAGCCATTTTGATTTCTCTAGAGAACCAGTTCACTTCATTTACGGCTAGGTTGTGTTTTGATTGTACAAACAATATTGCAGAATATGAAGCATGTGTTGTGGGCATTAAAGCATCTATCGAATCAAATGTAAAATTTCTTGAGGTATATGGAGACTCATTGTTGGTCATCCATCAGACGAAATGAGAGTGGGAAACGCGAGATTCTAAATCGATTCCGTATCACACCCATATCAAAGAATTAACAGAACACTTTGAGAAGATTACTTTTCACCATATCCCTCGAGAAGAAAACCAGTTAGCTGACGCCTTGGCCACTTTGTCGTCAATGTTCAAAATAACCACTAATCAAGACGGGTCGGTAATAAAAATTCAACAAAAAGATAAACCTGCATATTGCTTATCAATAGAAGAAGAGTTGGATGGCAAGCCGTGGTTTTATGACATCAAATCATATGTTAAGAATAAGGAATATCCATTGGGTATTTCAGAGAACGACAAAAGGGTTTTAAGGAGATTGTCAATGAATTTCTTCTTGAATGGTGATGTGCTTTATAAGAGAAATCATGATATGGTTCTCCTCATATGTGTGGATAAAGCAGAAGCGGAGAAAATTATCCAAGAGGTTCACGAAGGTTCTTTTGGAACTCATGCAAATGGGCACACAATGGCAAGAAAAATCTTAAGGGCTGGCTACTATTGGTTGACCATGGAATCCGACTGCTTTAGTCACGTAAAGAAATGTCATAAATGTCAAATCTATGCTGATAAAATACATGTACCACCCACATCTTTGAATGTTTTAACATCACCTTGGCCATTTTCAATGTGGGGAATGGATGTTATTGGACTCATCGAGCCTAAAGCTTCAAATGGACACCGGTTTATCCTAGTAGCTATTGATTATTTCACAAAATGGGTTGAAGTTGCTTCTTATGCTAATGTGACGAGAAGTGTGGTTGTCAGATTCATCAAAAGAGAATTGATTTGTCGATATGGATTGCCAAATAAGATAATCACTGATAACGCGACTAATTTGAATAACAAAATGATGAAAGAGTTGTGTGATAGTTTCAAAATTCAGCACCATAATTCTTCTCCATATCGTCCGAAAATGAATGGGGCTGTAGAAGCAGCAAATAAGAATATCAAGAAGATCATACAGAAGATGGTGGAGACATATAAGGATTGGCATGAAATGCTTCCCTTTGCATTACATGGCTATAGAACCTCTGTTCGTACCTCAACAGGGGCAACTCCTTTCTCATTGGTGTATGGAATGGAAGCGGTACTTCCCATCGAAGTTGAAATTCCCTCAATCAAAGTCCTGATGGAAACAAAATTAGAAGAGGCAGAGTGGGTTCAATCACGATATGACCAATTGAATCTCATAGAAGAAAAAAGAATGATAGCTTTGTGTCATGGTCAACTATATCAAAAAAGACTCAAAAAAGCTTACGAGAAAAAAGTCCGTCCTCGAGAGTTTCGAGAAGGAGAATTAGTGTTGAAGAAAATATTGCCCATAAAAAAAGATTCTCGGGGAAAGTGGACTCCGAACTACGAAGGACCATATGTTGTGAAAAAAGCTTTCTCTGGGGGAGCTATAATACTCGCAGAAATGGATGGAGATGAGCTTCCACTTCCAGTAAACTCAGATGCAGTCAAGAAATATTATGCTTAAAAAAAAATTTGGGCTCGCTAGGTTGAAAACCTGAAAAGGCAACCTAGGCAAAAATTAGAGCATCCCGATGGATTGAAAACTTGGAAGAGCGGTCCATGCAAAAGTTAGGGATAACAAAAGAATCAAGCATTTCAAGTTGGGGCAGTTATTATTCTTAGAAGTTCTAAATTACAAGAATGACTAGCGTTTGTTGTCTCTCCAACTAAAGCTAAACACGCTCCCCACATTGTAACTCATGTCTCATTTGCAATGAATGTACATTTTCCAATATCATTGTTCGATGTTGTGTCTTACACTCTTTCTAAACAAATTTAGTCTCATTGTTGTTTGTTCTAACGTTTTTTAAAAAAAAAAATGTTATTTTATGATAATAAATATGAGAATTTGAAATATATGAAAATAAAAAAATATATCTTAAATATTTTGACGCTTGAGAATATATACACGGGAACGCGAGATATTGGGTGTATAAAAAATGAAGGGTAAGCATTTTAAGTAATGCACATTTGATTGACCTCAAGAAAAAGTGATTACACAAGATATACTAGAGTCATCATGTAAAGAACGATTGTTATCGTCGTTGATCCATTGAATCTTATAAGTGTATAAAGTCGCATAAGGATCGGGGAAACTAAAAGTTAATAAAATAAATAAAAAGGAATTTATCTTCATTGCATGCATCCTACATTTTTTTCAAATACTCACATATGATTTATGCATCTTCTCTCATATTTTACATATACTCAACAACTCCTTATATCATTCATAATGAGTTAATCATGCATATCTTATGTGTATATTTTATTTATATTCAACAATTTTGTATCATATTATTCATTTTACGTTTGCATTACCACATACATGCTTCCTTTTAAGAAACAAAAATAAAACAAATTTATCTCATTTTATTTACATTCTAAATTTTAAACTCATGTTTGGTTTAGTCATCATTTTATTTATATCAATCGATC
>PGTU02003208.1:0-24437 GCA_002896215.2 Cicer echinospermum
AACTCCAAAATATTAATAACTTTGGCTAAAAAGCCTCTGAGTTCAATACCAAAATACACTAATATACATAAAGTATACTTTAAAATTATGGGTCTTACACATGGAACATCCACTGTCTAGATACCATGAGTGAGTTTTGGATGTCAAGCAGATCTGCAAAACAAAATTCAGACTTTGGTTTTTGGTACCCAATTTAGATTGGGTCCTTGAGAGTTAGTCTCAATCACAGGTTTCTTTACTCTCCAAACTTGTTTCCATCCTTTGTTAGCAAGTTTTTTCAATTTACAATTAAATGACATATGTTCTTTCTTGCAACAAAAATGGCATGAAAAAGTAGAGAATGTACTGTGAGTTGGTTTAATGAAGATATCATGCATTTGCTTTGATTTAACAAATTTATGGTTGTGTTTAGCATTCATGTTTTGTCTATAGCCAATTCCAAATTTGTTATTATGAATCTTTTGAGGATTCCCATTAGGTCTATAACCAATTCCAGATTTTTCATTATGATTCCTTTGATTCCCAAGAAGAACATTTAGGTTGTTTTTACTACTAGTAAATTTAGCTAAATCAGATTTTAATGATTCAACCTTTCTTTCAAGTTCAATACAACTAGTGAGTTTAACATGTGATTCTTTTTTCAAATGTTCATTCATATCTTCAAGCAACTTATGATCTTTCTTAATTTCTTCATACATCATGCACTATTTTTCTAACATTTTCTTAGTGAAAATCAATTGTTTGACTACCTTAACATGTTCATCATGAAATTCATTGAAAGCATCATACAATTCTTCATAAGATGGATTAGAGGTAGTACTTTCTTCACTATCAGAATTTGAATCTGTGTTGGCCATTAGACACAAGTTTGCTTCTTCTTCTTCTGAAGATGCATAGGATTCTTCATCATTATCATTCCAAGCTATGTAGGCTCTTTTGGTTTTAGAAGGTGGTTGATCTTTGCCTTTAGCTTTTACCAACTTGTTTCTGTTTTGCAATTGAAAGCATCAGATTTTATGTGGCATGTTTTCCACATTCATAGCAAGTTATCAACTTTGATATCATTTGTATCACTCTTGCTGAAGCTTTTTTGTCTTTTGAATTTGTGCGTTTTTCTTGATTGGTTTCCTTTCTTATTTCAGAAACTTCTTGAATTTTCTGACCAGCATACTATTTCAGGTTCTTCATCGTTTCCTTTCCTGAATCATCAGTCATGTTTCTGGTTCAGATTTTACTTGTGAGTTGGAGCCTTCAGTGAAAGTCCTTTTCTTTTTCCATTAGATTGCGCTGACTCATCTAGATTTTGTGAGTGTTCCATCTCATGCTCCCTGAGGCCCCCAAATAGTGTGGCAATAGTCCATGCTTGCAAGGTCTTTTGATTCAAGCAAATGGCAGTGATTCTTGGCTGCCATTCTCTTGTCAAGAACCTCATTATTTCCTATTTGTTGGGCTCATTGTCCATAGTTTTTCCCTAGAGCATGTAGAGTTGGTTGATGATGTGAGTGAACCTTGTCTGCAAGTCATTGATTTGACTCATCCTTCTTCATATTGAGAGTTCATATTCATGCATCAGAGTATTAGTTCTGGACCTCTTGACATCAGTTGGTGCCTTCATGAGTTTCTTGGAAGTGTTCCAACATTTCTTTGGGCTATTTTAGGCAATTTGATTCCCTGAAAAACTCATCAAGCAACTTAAGCAGAAGTTATTATTATATCTCTTTGGTTTTTGATGATGGATGATCCCTCAGTGCCTGCAAGTTTAGGCACATAGGGACCATTTTCTACTGCCTCTACGATGTCAAGGCCCACATGCCCTCTAGAAAGATGAGCATTCTCTCTTTCAGTACATGTAGGCCTGACCCATTAAAGGCAGGGTCTAGTTAAGAGGAACCTTCACCCAGGAATTTCAATAGAGTCATTTCTTTTTGAGACTAGTCTAAAGATCAGGCTCTTGATGCCAATTGGTTGGTTTTTATGACTTCTATCACCGACTTAGGAAGTTTTTATACAATATTATCAACAAGATTATCTAATTCTTTCCTAAGTGATGAATTAATATCAAAACAATTGTTTAATATAATTTCCTTTTTAACAGTAAAAAGATTTCAACAGTTATTCAAAGCGGAATTTCACAATCACATGCAGATCAATATAAAAATTTAAAGAGAGAGAGGAAATAGTGCACCAGGAAGAATTTTTATACTGGTTCGGCTATCACTTTGATAACCTACCTCCAGTCTTAAGTCTATAACAAATTTCCGCCTTTCACTAGAATGATTTGAGAATTTTTACAGACTTTCTGTTGTATATATGACTCGTAATAAGCGGAATATATCAGAATGATATCAGTTCTTTATGAAATTAAATCATTTCATACACACAACGGAAATTTAAATTGTGGCATAGCAAGATTAGCAAGTTTTATTAGATTGATCTGAGATTATCAAGATGCAGACAAGATCAAATTAACAGATTAAACAATATTATTATTAAAGAATATGTTTAACATGCATCTAGTTTTAATCACATATAAGATATAGCAATATAGTAAATCAAAGGAGTTTAAGGTTAGAGAAGATTGCACCAAGAGTTATACTGGTTCAGTTGTCAACTTGACAACCTATCATCAGTCTGCAAGATCCAAAGGATTTCAGATTTTCTTCTCCATAGAAAGAATCAATTACAGATTGTCCAGTTTCCTCCCCGAAACTATCTATCTTAAATGATCTTTTCCTATTGATCACCCTCTGATCCTTGTAGATACTCAGCAACCTATCACAGAATCAAAAGTACAACTCTTTCTTGTTGAGCACTCTCACCCAAGAAAGTAGTCACCAGTTTCTAGCTGGATTTTTCTCTTTGTTTTTGTTTCAAAGAATTGTTACAAACAGAATACAGAAAGACAAAAAGTAGTCTTCAATCTTGGTCAAAAATGGCTTCTCACAATTCTGGCTATCAAAGATTTGTTTATGAGAATCCTTGTCTTTCAAGATCACTTTTCCAGCTATCTTTTTAATTGTTGATAATCTCTTTTTTTCTTTGATCTGAAAAAGTAATCTCAATGTATTAACCAAGTGTTATTGTGTATCAAATATATTCAATGTATATTTCAGATTGATATCATTATTATCATTCACATGTTATTGAAAGACAGATTGAAGACAGTTTATTAGTTTCTGAAAAACAACATTAATCAATCGATTTACCAATCGATTTCGTAAAGGATAAACCAGTCTAAATCGATTTGCCAATCGATTATCGTGTGTCCTTGTTTTTCTTGAATCTTGAAACTATATAACCCAATTGAATTTACCAATCGATTCTTTAAACAACATTTCTCAGTGTTATGTTAAGACTGATATGAATCGATTTCGTAATCGATTGCAGATGTTATGTTCAAACTGAAACACATATCAATCGATTTCGTAATCGATGTGTTAAGTCTTCTATAATCGATTAACAAATACTCTTAAAATCGATTTGGTCACACGCTCAGAGTTCACTGGGTTTTCAAAAGGTTTTGTCAGATCGATTTGCCAATCGATGTGTTTGAGTCAGTGACTCAGCTATTTTAATACTAATCGACTGTGCCAATCGATGTTGTATGTATTTTGTCTGAAAACTGTTCTTACCTGGGATTTGGTTCAATGATTTTCCCTAAATCGATTCGACCAAATTTAACTTGATTGAAATGTTACAAATAGAATTGTCCAATCGATTTGTATGTCACAGAATAAAGTTATTTGCAAGTGATTTTTAAGTAATCATTTTGCCAATCGATTACCCTTAAAACTAAGGTTTCCACTGTGACTTGATCAAATCGATTCCCAATCGATTTATTTCAATCAGGTTTACTTTGTGAATTTATAATCGATTTGTCAATCGATTACCCTCAAAACTGGGGTGCTACTAACACTTGTGCATTTCAATTTCTATCAGTCAGTCGATTGCCCAATCGATTATACCAACACAAACAGTTGTGTTTCCTTACACCGTTGTTATGAATCGATTTCCCCAATCGATTTGTATTCAGTCAAAAGTCAACTTTTGTTGATTTCTTGTGTTTCAAGCAACCTGTGTTCCAAGTGTGTAGGATTTGATTGTTGTTCTGAATCTTGCTCAATTCAAATATTAGATTTATCATGTATTGTATGAACATTGTTGATTATTAATTATGTCAAAATTAGGAATCAAAAGGATCAAAAATCCAACATCTCCCCCTTTTTGGCATAATTGACAATTCATACAATTGTAACCTTGAGCATTTTAAAACACAAGCATAAGTGTATTATAAACAACATTATTAATTGTTATTAAGTAACAGAGCAAACTATATCATGTATCAGTAAAACAACATGCAGACAAACATCAACAATGCAACTGTCAAGTTATAATATTTCTCCCCCTTTGTCATTTTAAGTCAAAAAGGTAGAAACAATTCTCCCCCTATGTTAAAGAACATATGCATTGGGTTTTGAAACTATAACACAGTGCTCAGAACAATGAAGTTTACATGTATAAGGCAAAATCAATCAATGAAATTAATGAGCACTTAGATGATTAAGCCAAAAAGAATATAGCTTTATAAAATTCATCATACATCACAGAATTATGACAGGGTACAAGCAAAACAGTATGAAACCTAAGGGTCCTATCACCTAGTCGTGGGCTGGTCCTCACTATCATCTAAGGGAGAGGTTGGACGCTGTAGTTACCTCAGCAGGTGTCCCTCACCATGTGAGTCTCAAGGGTTAACTAGTGGGAGTTTGGGTTAGGATCTATTACGCGTAGACTGTCACGACCATCTCTGCGGACGTCTTCTAAACATGACAGTTTGATGCCGAGATGTGTCTGAATCTCATCACATTTTGGAACAACTGAGTTCAAGGAGGCTTGCATAGTCCTTAGACGTGCTTCTACTCTGGACTGAAATTCCAACACTTTGGCATTGTGTGCCATCTGAGCTTCAATGAATTGCCAAAATTCTGTTCACAAAATCAGGAGTAGCAGATTCAGTAACTGGTGGAGGCTGAGACTGAGGTTGAGGTTGGGGCTGGACTGGGTCAGCAGCTGCTTGAGGTCTTATCCATTTACCATGTAATCGCTTCAGTTGCATCTGATTCACTATCGATTCACCAAACACCAATGTCGTCTTAGCAGATTCCTCATTTCCAAATGAGACCTTAAAGTGTTTGAGAATTTTAGTTATCAACTGTGGATAAGGCAGCATCAGCTTGCTTTGAGATGCTTCCAAACATGTGCCTTAAGCACAATCCAACACCAGCTCATCCTTAACTCTTGGATAAGCCCCACAACAGTATGATGTCCAATTTCTGGACTACTGCGTGATTTCCCGATCGTGGAACCAGCATACGCGTCAAAGCATACATCAACATCCTCTGTTGAACCTTCATCTGACCAATGGGCAGTGAAATCGATTCAACAACCCATCGACCATCAGGTCTTTAACTGCGGTATGCCTATCAAGTGTTTCTTCCCAACCTTCATCTGCAGTGTCTGCTTCTGTGCTGCCATCAATAGATTTGCCGTAGAAAGGCAATCTAGATAAAGTTGAGAAATCATCAAAAGTCATTGTAATTCTTTTTCCCTTAACTGAAGCAGTAAAACCTTCTTCAGTCATCTTAAATGTAGAATAAAACTCCCTGATCAGCCTTGGATAACTGTCAGTGTAGAAGACATAAAACTTTCCAATCCATGAAACCTGAGGTGGTTCTGAAAAAGTAAATTCCACAACATCAAAATATTCAAAATCCATGGTTCTAAGCTTCATGAATTTTCCTTTTTGCGAAGTCGGTAGACAAAGATGGTTGTACCTCCCTTTTCCTTTGGTGCAGAGACCTTCTTAGGAGGTGGAAGAAGAAGTAGGCTTCTTCTTCCTTTTCTGAGTAATTACTTTCATGCATCAGCCATGATCTTTTCAGTAGGGGGCTCTTTGCGGTTTCTTTCAACTTTTCCTGGATTGGGGCAGGAGCTTTTCCTTTATCTTTTTGCAAGAATTTTGTGAGTTGGGATGGGTACTCTTTTTGTTAAAGTTGGAGGTGGTGATGGTGTTTCACTGGTGGAAGAGGATGATGGAGATGGAGTGCGTGCTTGAGTCTGTTTTACTCGGGCCATATCAACAATTTGTGTAGATTCGAAGTAGGTAGAGTGTAGAAAGCAATTCAAACAAATGCCAGAGACAGAAGAATGAAGAACACAAGAGAAAAGCATAGAAAATCTGGAAAACAAAGTGCAGAAATCGATTTAGAACTGTTCCTTTTATACTCTTGACCTAGTAAATCGATTTCCCAATCGATTAGGTTACCGTTGCTGGAATCCTCAATCGATTCAGTAATGATGAAGTGCCAACGGCTAGTAACTTTGAGTAACGGTCATATTTCAAATCGATGTTCAAATCGAATTCCTGTTTTACTTTAATCGATTCCCAAATCGATTGTCTAAAGATTGAACACTTAGCTAATCGATTTTCCAAATCGATGCTCGTGAAGGTTAAAAAAAAATTTCTGAAACTTTGAATCCTGGGCTAAAGTAATCGATTCCCAAATCGATTTTATAAAACTTTACCATGTTGGTAATCGATTTCCAAATCGATTTAACTGAAAACATTACTGAAAAGTACCAGAATCAACAAAAACTTATACTTCACTAGGATCAATGATCCCTAGTTTCATCCTTATGTTCAAAAAACTTTCTTTTGGCAATGCTTTTGTGAAGATATCAGCTAATTGTTCTGTAGTGTTCACATACTCAAGTTTGATAACTCCATTCTGAAAGTGGTCTCTATGAAGTGATGCCTTACCTCAATGTGTTTTGTCCTTGAATGCATTACAGGGTTCTTGGTTATGCTGATAGCACTTGTGTTATCACACATGATCGACACTGTTCCCAAATCGACACCGAAGTCCATTAAATGCTGTTTCATCCACAAAATTTGAGCACAACAGCTCCCAGCTGCTATGTATTCAGCTTCTGCAGTAGACAATGCAATACTTGTTTGCTTCTTACTGAACCAAGACACTAGAGAATTACCAAGCAAATGACATGTTCCTGAAGTACTCTTTCTGTCAAGTTTACAACCAGCAAAGTCTGAGTCTGAATAACCAACCAAAGTACATGTTGAACCTTTTGGATACCACAAACCAAGACTTTTAGTACCTACCAAGTATCTGAAAATTCTCTTTACTGCACTGAGGTGAGATTCCTTCGGATTCGATTGATACCTTGCACACATACAAACACTGAACATAATATCTGGTCGGCTTGCTGTAAGGTAGAGCAGAGATCCAATCATACACGAAATCTAGTGACATCTACAGGCTTACCCTTCTCATCTTGGTCTAAGAAATTTCCTTGACTCATGGGTGTATCAATGGACTTAAGTTTATCAAAGTTAAATTTCTTTATCAATCAGAACAATATTTGGATTGACTAATGAAAATGCCTTGCTTGCTTTGGTTAATTTGAAATCCCAAAGAAATATGACAGTTCACCCATCATTGACATTTCAAATTTACCTTTCATTAATTTTCAAATTCTTTGCAAAGTTTATCATTTGTTGATCCAAATATGATGTCATCAACATAAATTTGGACCAGCAAGATGTCATTTTCCAGTAGTTTTTGTAAAGAGTGTCTTATCAACATTTCCTCTTGAAAAATTTTGTTGAATGAGGAAAGTGCTGAGTTTCTCATACCAAAGCTCTTGGAGCTTGTTTCAACCATAGAGGGCCTTTGAGAGTTTATACACATGGTTAGGAAAATCTGGATTTTTCAAAACCTGGTGTTTGACTCACAAAAACTTCCTCTTGGAGGTCTCCATTGAGAAAGGCACTCTTCACATCCATTTGATATAGATTGAAGTCCATGATACATGCATAAGCCAATAAAATTCTTATGGCTTCTAGTCTAGCTACTGGGGCATAGGTCTCATCAAAGTCTATTCCCTCCTCTTGACTATAACCCTTTGCAACTAATCTGGCTTTATTCCTAGTTATCACACCATTCTCATCTAACTTATTTCTGAACACCCACCTAGTTCCTATGACATGCTTACCCTCTGGCCTAGGTACCAAGTTCCACACCTTGTTTCTCTCAAACTGGTTTAACTCCTCTTGCATAGCAAGTATCCACTCACTATCTAAAAGGGCTTCCTTAATGTTCTTAGGTTCAATCTGAGATACAAAAGCTGTAAAGTTACAAAACTGACTAAGGCTTCTCCTAGTTGCAACACCTTTAGAGATATCGCCTATAATGTTGTCTAAAGGGTGGTTTCGGTTGAACTTCCATTCCTTAGGCAACTCACAGGTTTCTATAGGTTCTACAGGGTCTGCACTAGTTGGAGGGTCAGCTATAGGTTGTTCTAGTGGTTCAGATTCTACAACATCATCCAAAATTTCAATAACCTTAGAAGGAGTTTTGTTCAAGTTTTCTGTAAAAGATTCATCAAACTTTACATGAACTGACTCTTCTATGGTTTTTGTTCTTTTGTTGTAGATTCTATAGGCCTTACTAGTTTGGGAGTATCTAGAAAGATACCTTCATCTGCCTTAGGGTCAAACTTTCCTAGGTGTTTCTTTGCCATTGTTCAAAACAAAGCATTTACAACCAAAGATTCTAAAAGTAGGACAGGTTTGGTTTTCTACCCTTGTAAAGCTCATAGGGTGTTTTCCTAAGCAGGGCCTAATGATAAACTCTATTCACAACATGGGTGGCTGTACTAATTGCATCTGCCCAAAAAAACTTAGGTAGGTTGGAGTCCTTAAGCATGGTCCTAGCTAACTCTTCTAGGGATCTATTTTTCCTCTCCACTACCCCATTCTACTGAGGTGTCCTAGGGGATGAATAGATGTGGTTGATTCCATTTGATTCACAATAATTTTGAAAAAGATCATTTTGGAATTCACCTCCATGATCACTTTTTATTGAAACAATTTTCAAATCATTTCTCATTTTGTACTAAAGCAGCAAACTTTTTGAAAAACAGAGAATGTATCACTTTTATGAGCTAAAAAAGTAAGTCCATGTGAATCTAGAATAATCATCAACCAGCACATATCCATACAGGTTTCCACCTAAACTCTTAACTTGGGCAGGTCCGAAAAGGTCCATGTGAACTAGTTGTAAAACTCTATTTGTTCTAACCAAGTCTATAGAGGGAAATGGAGTCTTTAACCAGTTTACTTTTCTCACATGCATCACACAACCTATCTTTAGAGAACTTCCTATTTGGTAGACCTAAGACTAACTGTTTGCTGACAAGTTTTATTCAAATGATTTATGTGTATATGAGCAATTCTTTTATGCCAAAGCCATGTTTCATCTGAGTTGGATAACAAGCAGCATACAACACTAGGTACAGAATTGAAAATCAACATGTAAATGTTGTTGATTCTGTCCCCAATTAGCTTTATGTGTTTGTCATCTTTATGCTCATAATGCAAGATTGTGATGAAAAACTTACTTGAAAAACCTTTGTCACATAGCTGGCTTATACTCAGTAAGTTGTGCTTTAATCCTTCAACATATAGCAACATTTTTGATTACTGCAGTTGATTCATCGCCTACATCACCAATTCCAATGATTTTTCCTCTGTTGTTATCACCATATTTGACAAAGCCTCCTTCCTTTAATGTCAGATTCAGGAATTTGGATTTGTCACCAGTCATGTGCTTTGAGCATCCGCTATCTAGATACCATGAGTGTTTCGTGGATGTCAAGCACACCTGCAATACAAAATCAGAATTTTGTTTTAGGTCCCCAATTTAAATTGGGTCCTGGTTGGTTAGTGTCAAACACAGATTTCTTTTCTATCCAAACTATCTTCCATCCTTGATTGGCTAATTTTTTAAATTTGCAATTAGACACAAAATGTCCCTTTCTGCAACAGAAATGACATCTGCCATCAAAGGATGAATGTTATTTGGTTTAGTAAAGATGTCATACATACTCTTAGCAATAGAAGATTTTTGACCATGTTTGACATTTCTGGTTTGCATATAACCAATACCAGATCTGTTTTTATTTTTTCTTTTGACATGCATATTTGGTGTATATCCTAAACCAGATTTTTCATGAACATGTCTTTGATTGCTAAGTATGACATTTACCTTATCCTTACTATTTGCAAAGTTTAATAAATCAGATTTTAATGATGCAACAGTATTTTCAAGTTCAATGCACTTTGCAGATTTTTCTTTGTGAATCCTTTTTCAGTTGTTCACATAAATTTTCAATTTCTTTATGCTCAACATTCATTTGTTCAAGCATTTTCTTTGTGCTTAACAACTGTTTTATGGATTTCACATAGTCATCATGCAGTTCATTGAAAGCTTCTTGTAGTTCTCATCATATGTTGGATTAGATTGTGAATTAACCTCATTTTCTGATTCTGAATCTGTATCTGCCATGAGACACAAGTTGACTTCTTCTTCATCAGAAGATGCAGAGGATTCATCGTTATCATTCCATGCAATATAAGCTTTTCTGGTTTTGGTGACTGGTTCCTTGCCTTTTGATTTTGTAGCTCTATTCTTGTTTTGCAATTTGTAGCATTCTGACTTTATGTGACCAGTTTTACCACATTCATAGCATGTAATGGTCTTGTTGTCAGTAGTCTTGGAGCTAGATGGTTTTCTGAATTTGTTGTCTTTCTTTTTCAGAAACTTTTTGAATTTCTTGACAAGCAACCCGATTTCCGGCTCTTCAGATTCACTACTGGATTTATCTGAGCAGCTATCTGATTCAGTTTTCGATTGCTGAGCTTGAACCTTCAGGGATAGTCCTTTCTTTTTGCGGCTTTCCATTTCTGATTCATCCAGCCGATGTAATTCCATTTCATGCTCCCTTAGTTTTCCAAACAAAGTTGCAGTCGTCATCTTTGCTAGATCTTTAGATTCTGCTATGGCTGTTATCTTTGGTTGCCACTCTCTGGTTAGACATCTCATTATTTTTCCAATCTGCTGTTCATTATCCACTTGTTTTCCCAATGCATGAAGATTATTCACAATGTGTGTGAATCTGGTTTGCAGATCACTGATGGATTCGTCCCTTTTCATGCTGAATAACTCATATTCGTGCATCAGTGTGTTTATGCGAGCTCTCTTCACGTCTGTGGTTCCTTCATGTGTTTCTTGAAGAATGTCCCACATTTCTTTTGCTGACTTGCAGTTTGACACTCTAAAAAATTCTTCTGCACAAAGAGCAGATGTTATAATGTTCTTAGCCTTTGCATTATAACCTACCTTTTTCTTGTCATCATCTGACCAGTCTGCTCTAGGCTTGAGAATCATTGAGTCATTGGTTCCTGCAATCTTGGGAATATATGGACCATTTTCAACAGCGTCAAGGATGTCTATGCCACTGGCTTCCAAGAAGATTAGCATTCTGTGCTTCCAGTACATATAAGCTGTTCCATTGAAAGCTAGAGGTCTTGCTAATGATGCGCCTTCTCCCAGAAAATTGTTTGAGGCCATAGTGCTTTTATGAGTATTACCTCTCGAAAAGTTAGGCTCTGAGGCCAATTGTTGGTATATATGACCTCGTAATAAGCGGAATATATCAGAATGTATCAGTTCTTTATGAAATTAAATCAATTTCATACACACAGCGGAAATTTAAATTGTGGCATACAAGATTAGCAAGTTTTATTAGATTGATCTGAGATTAATCAAGATGCAGACAAGTCAAATTAACAGATTAAACAATATTACTTATTAAAGAATATGTTTAACATGCATCTAGTTTTAATCACATATACAGATATAGCAATATAGTAAATCAAAGGAGTTAAGGGTTAGAGAAGATTGCACCAAGAGTTTATACTGGTTCAGTTGTCAACTTGACAACCTACATCCAGTCCTGCAAATCCAAACGGATTTCAGATTTTTCTTCTCCAATAGAAAGAATCAATTACAGATTGTCCAGTTTCCTCCCGAAACCTATCTATCTTAATGATCTCTTTCCTATTGATCACCCTCTGATCCTTGTAGATACTCAGCAACCTATCACAGAATCAAAGTACAACTCTTTCTTGTTGAGCACTCTCACCCAAGAAAGTAGTCACCAGTTTCTAGCTGGATTTTCTCCTTTGTTTTTGTTTCAAAGAATTGTTACAAACAGAATACAGAAAGAACAAAAAAAGTAGTCTTCAATCTTGGTCAAAAATGGCTTCTCACAATTCTGGATATCAAAGATTTGTTTATGAGAATCCTTGTCTTTCAGATCACTTTTCCAGCTATCTTTTTAATTGTTGATAATCCTCTTTTTTCTTTGATCTGAAAAAGTAATCTCAATGTATTAACCAAGTGTTATTGTGTATCAAGAATATTCAATGTATATTTCAGATTGATATCATTATTATCATTCATGTTATTGAAAGACAGATTGAAGACAGTTTATATAGTTTCTGAAAAACACATTAATCAATCGATTTACCAATCGATTTCGTAAAGGATAAACCAGTCTAATCGATTTGCCAATCGATTATCGTGTGTCTTGTTTTTCTTGAATCTTGAAACTATATAACCCAAATCGATTTACCAATCGATTCTTTAAACAACATTTCTCAGTGATTATTGTTAAGACTGATATGAATCGATTTCGTAATCGATTGCAGATGTTATGTTCAAACTGAAACACATATCAATCGATTTCGTAATCGATGTGTTAAGTCTTCATAATCGATTAACAAATACTTAAAATCGATTTGGTCACACGCTCAGAGTTCACTGGGTTTTCAAAAGGTTTTGTCAATCGATTTGCCAATCGATTGTGTTTGAGTCAGTGACTCAGCTATTTTAATACTAATCGACGTGCCAATCGATTTGTATGTATTTGTCTGAAAACGTTCTTACCTGGGATTTGATTCAATCGATTTCCCAATCGATTTCGACCAAATTTAACTTGATTGAAATGTTACAACATAGATTGTCCAATCGATTTGTATGTCACAGGAAAAGTTATTTTGCAAGTGATTTTTAAGTAATCGATTTGCCAATCGATTACCCTTAAAACTGGGTTTCCACTGTGACTGATCAAATCGATTTCCCAATCGATTTATTTCAATCAGGTTTACTTTGTGAATTGTATAATCGATTTGTCAATCGATTACCCTCAAAACTGGGGTGCCACTGACTTGTGCATTTTCAATTTCTAATTCAGTCAGTCGATTGCCCAATCGATTATACCAACACAAACAGTTGTGTTTCCTTACACCCTTGTTATGAAATCGATTTCCCAATCGATTTGCTTCAGTCAAAAGTCAACTTTTGTTGATTTCTTGTGTTTCAAGCAACCTGTTCCAAGTGTGTAGGATTTGATTGTTGTTCCTGAAATCTTGCTCAATTCAAATATTAGATTTATCATGTATTGTATGAACATTGTTGAATTATTAATTATGTCAAAATTAGGAATCAAAGGATCAAAATCCAACACTTTCCAGCGTCACAGCCTATCCATCCAACTCACAACCACTTCTATCACAATACCAACCTATCCCTAAGAGTTACTCGTCAAACTCTAGCGAGATCAAGCTGAGGTTTCTTTTAGATGAACACAAGCATCCTAAAAGATAACCACCAGTGTACCACTACTGGATTTCTCAAAACAATTACAGAAAGTTCTTTCAAAAAGAAACAAAAAGAAAACTAAGAAGAAGTGACTCAATCACAATGAAAAAATCTACACAAGGTAGTTTGCCAATGAGTATTTGTGAGATATAACAATCTTTCTCTCAATGTGTATGTTTTCAGTTTTCTGTGTTTATGAAAAAGTGTTATTCTTTTTTTTAAAAAAAGATTGTGATTGAATCAATTTATAGTTTCAGAAAAACAACATATAAATTGATTTCGTAATCGATTTTATTAAAGTTTGATACCAGCTTAATCGATTACCTAATCGATTATCGCGTATCTTGTTTTTCTTGAATCTTGAAAATATAAGAACTAATCGATTACCTAATCGATTCTTTTAATGCACTTATCAGAAACTGATACTCAGTTTGTATCAGAATCGATTGACTAATCGATTATACTTGTTTTGTTCAAACAACGAGATCAAAACAATCGATTACTCATTCGATTTATTTATTACATAATCGATTTGGCAATGGGCTAAACTCTCCCTGTAACTCAGACATTTTACTTCAATCGATTCGTCAATCGACTTGGCTGGTCACAATGACTAAGATGTTTTACTCCAATCGATTTGGCTGGTCACAGTGACTATGATGTTTTACTCCAATCGATTTGGCTTGTTACAGTAGCTTAGCTGTTTAGTTAAAATCAATGTGCCAATCGATTATGGAAATTTGTTTCTGATAAATGATTAACCAGTTCATTCCTTCAATCGATTATCTAATCGATTAATGCAAAGCTTGCAACTTAAGAAACATTTATCAATCGATTATCTAATCGATTAGTGCAAAGCTTGCAACTTAAGAAACTTATTTCAATTGATTGACCAATCGATTTCGTTGATCACAGAACACATGTCTGCTGAAAAAGCATTTTCATAATCGATTTGCCAATCGATTGACTCAGTATAAACTTGGTTCTGTGAATCACAAAATCGATTACTCAATTGAAGTGCAAATCGATTGTCCAATTGATTTGTTTAAACACAGAACACAGGTTTTAATGAAAACCTTTAAGTAATCGATTTCCCAATCGATTAACTTAGTGAAACCTTTATTCTGTGTGTCAGACAATCAATTGCTCAATTAATTTATTACTTGATTGATTAAAACTTATTTTATGATTTCATTGGCAAATACTATATGAGAAATCATTATGATTAAGTCTACCTAATTGACACTATTAACACTAGACACTTTTATACATCAGTCTTCAAGCCTTGTAGGACATCATCCATCTTTGCTTGATTGCTTGAGTTCCAAGTTTTGTCCAAGTGTGTAGTGTTTGATTATTTGCCTAAAATGTTTCTCAATTCAAATCATTAGATCAATCAAATAATGCATATACATTGTATGTTTGGAGATTATATCAAAATCATGATCAAGGAGGCATATGTCTTACAATTTCTAGACTTTTGAAAAACATAATTATCATATGTAGTCAATAAAAAATAATTATTGACACGATAAAATAAACTTACTCTTTCAAATTTTTCTCAATTTCCTTGTATGTCTCTATAAGTTTTATTTATTTATTTTTGATTTATTCATTTACTTTATATCTCATTAGCCACATTAACTTTTAAGTTATAATTCACTTACATAAATGTTATTTTTATAATTTTCGTTAAAAAATATATTATGTGGCTGTTAAAATGTTAATATGTGTATAACAGTGTTGATGTGACAAAATAAAAATTAAATATATTTTTTAAACTTATTTTTATTGGTTTATTAATTAACTAATTTTAAGTTTTAATTAAATGATTAATTGAATTAATAAATAAATTTAATTATAAATATTAAATAAATATCAATCAACAACAATTACACGGTCATCAAGTGTCACTTCATCCAAAATTAGCCATATCACCCACATTTTTTACTAAAAAGATTCACAAATGAATTTTTTAAAACTTTTTAGAATTTGCAAGAGTCGTAACACCCTAAATTTCTTATTAATTATATTTTTAGTGATATAGTGATAGATTATATTATATGTATGTTTGAAGTGGTACAATATTATAATAATTATTAATTAGATATATTTTTTTCTTTTATAAACAAAAATAATGAATAAATAAAAATAAGCTTAATTATAGTTTTGGTACCCTTATTTTAGCTGAATCGCGAAAGTAGTCTCTCCGTTTTATTTCTCTCCAATTTTGGTTCCTCAAACAGAAATTTGGTGCAAAACTTGATGAAATTTCATTTTTCTTTGCATTTATTTAAGTCACACAATGCCTTAAGATCTCGTGGAGCAACAATTGTACCTGAAATCTATGATAAAAAATGTAGTACAGCTTCAAAAAAATGAATTTTCATCAAGTTTTAGACTAAAATTTTGTTTGGGACCAAAACTGAAGAGAAACAAAAATAGAATGACTACTTTGACGATTCAACTAAAAAAGGGGGACCAAAATTACAATAAAACAAAATAAAATAAAACAAAACAAAACTACACTTTTACAGATGCGCTAGTTGCCTACAATCGTAGCAAATAATCATCCGAATGTTCACTAGATAACTAATCTTATATCATTTATGGGTATTAGGCAAGTGTAGCTGGTACGTACTATTTGCCTCTAACACCAAAACCTCGCCTGTTATGCTGCCACTCAAACATATTCAGTCTCAAAAAGACAACAAGAGTGCCACATGTAGAAAAGTAAAATATTCACATTCTTGTAGCACTAGAAGTAATTTATAATAAATCGATTGACACCCTTTAGTTTATTCTATAAGGTGAGTATATGTTGGTACCTATACAAATTTTTTGTTGTATTATTTTTATATTAAGTCTTCGCTTTATGAAAGTGACAGAAACTATAAAAATTATTGATAGGATTATCGTCTCCTATATTAGTCTTCATCATATGCCTTTAATTCCTAATTTTCTTTTATTCTTTTTTGGTAAGCCATCAATTTATTTTTTATTTTTAGTATAAACACTTGGTTTATTAATATTACTATTCTGCTATATTTATCAATATACAGATTTGAGAAGTTTGAATTTAAATGAGTACTAATTACATATAATTTATTTCATGTTCATGTCAGTATGCAATCTAGAACTTGACTAATTTATATGAATATTGTGCCCTAATTTTTCTTTATGTTTTTAAATTACTATACGACCATGTATATTTTATTTATATGCTTTATAAATATAATTTTATGTTTTATCAAAGAGTCTAAAATTTGTTTTATGTATAAAGGCTTTGGTTTATTTTAATTATAATTCAAAATTTTGTATAGCATTCACCAGATAATAAAATAAACATTATTAATTGCATTGGTATACTATCATTTATTTTCATATAATAAATCATACCTACACGATATATATTTAACGATATATAACTCTAATTTATTTTTAATAACAAAAATATTTGCCTATATTAATATAATCATAAATATGTATAATTCTAAATATATTTGTGGATGCAAGTACAAACAGTAAGAAATTTATTTATTTATTTATTGTAGAAAGTAATTAATTTGTATTTGGTTGTTGTGTTGTTTTATTACTTCAACGAATTAATAGATATGGTGGTTGGTGAAGACGCGATATATTAAATAAGTAGATCGACTTCATTAGGAAGGGATGAGAGGAGATTTGATTTTATGACTATAATATAATGTGAGATGAATGAGAATGTCGTAATTCTCAAAGATTCATCATGGGCTTACGACCTATGGTCGAACTCTATTGAGTAAAAATAATTAATTAAATAAACATATGGATGGAAAGAGTGGGGATTAAAATATAATATAGAAACCTAGAGAATTATCGTGAATTAATTTATATCAAGATTGTATGATATTTGATTTTATGAGATCTTATAATAATTGTCATTGTATGAATGATTTTGTATTTGAGCATTCTTGTTTACTTGAATGAAATTATAATTTGTTGGGTGGGCTCACTCCCCAAGTGGAACCCGCTAGTTTTATTAGTATTAGTATTGTTATTATTAAGATAAAAAGAAAATAAAACAAGAAGGTTTTAATGGGTTTGGCCCATGTGAAGGAAAGAAAAGGGATTTAGAAATCCCTAAAAATTATAAGGAAAGAGAACGGTTTCCAGAGAAGAAAAATAAGGGTTTGGTTCCGGTGGTGGTAATAGGTGTATAGCAAACTTGCTCCGTTTGATCTACAATTTTGATAGGTTATTTCTACCACGAAGTTGGTTTACTTTAATATATATAGTTTGAGTAGTTTTATCTACTCTGAGAGTTACTTTGACATACCCACTTTAGTGGAAGGTTGTTATAAGGTTGTTATGGTTGATTGATGTTCCCTATTTTTATTAGAAAGACTTTGGTGTACCCATTAATTATCATAGTGGACGTTTTTACTAGACTAGGTCCCGTGGTTTTTATTCTCTCAATTTGAGGGAAGTATTCCACGTTTAAAATTGTGTTACTCTCATATTGAATTTCCTACAATTATTTTTGCTTTGTGGAATTGTATTTTCTATTTGGCCATTTATCTGCACAGGTGGGCAAAAAAAATTATTCCGCATTACTCCGTTGACTGGAAGAAGATGAATAGAAAGGCAGTGGCGTTGATTAGGAAGTGGTTGGATCTTAGTGTATATCCACATGTTGAAACTGAAATAGATGCTAACAAGATGTGGGAAAAATTAAAAGAGTTGTATGAACGAAAATATGTGCAAAATAAAATATTCTTGATTCGGAAGCTAGTGAATATGAAATACAAATGTGAGGATTCAATGGCAGAGCATATGAGTATTTTTTCAGAATAGAGTGAATCAGTTGACAACTGCAGAAACTAAATTAGATGATGAGTTGCAAAGCGTTGTTATTGTTGAGTTCCTTGCCTGATAATTGGGAAATCCGTGTTGTGACATTGACCAAGTCAGCTCCAAGTGAAAAGTTGAAAATGTCAAAAGTTAAAGATAACATGTTGAACGAAGAAGCTCGAAAAAGGAACATGTTTGATTGGTTCTTCGTCAAAGTCAGAAGCACTAGTTACATAGTAACGGGGGAGAAGTCAATCTAGAAACTTCCATAGACGCGATAACTCTGAAAGTCGTAGCAAGTCAAGAAGCAAGTCGATGAATAGAAAAGAAGTGATATGCTATCATTGTGGCAAAGCGGGTCACATTAAAAGAAATTGCAGATTCCTTAAGAGAGATCAATCAAGGGAAAGAGATGAAGACAAAGAGAGAAAAATGATATAAAAGATAACAACAACAGTTGCATCTGTTAATAATGTCTACATTATTTGTGATGATAATTCCATAAACCTTGCATGTGAGGATTCAACTTGGATTATTGATTCGGGTGCCTCATATCATGTTACTTCATAGGCGTGATTTCTTCTCATCTTATAGTGCAGATAATTTTGCTGGTAAAAATGAGAGATGAAGGAGTATGTAAAATTATCGGTATGGGAGATGTTTGGGTTGAAACTAGGATTGGTTCAAGCTTCAATTGAAAGAATGTTAGACATGTACATGAGATTCGTCTCAATTTGATTTCGGATGAAAGCTTTTGGATATTTGATTATCACACTTACTTTGGTGGTAGGTGGTATATGTAAAATCACCAAAGGGTCCTACTAGTTGCAAAATGAGCAAAGTTCCACTTCTCTCTATAGGATGCTACGAAGTTATGCAAGGAATAAACGAATGCAATTGAAGATACATCTTCTGATTTATGGCATATGCGCCTTGGTCACTTGAGTGAGAAAGGACTCAACAACTTTGCGAAGAAAAAATTTCTTCATGTGAAAGGTACGTCTCTAAAACTTGCACCCATTGTTTGCGCTAGAAAACAACATAGAGTTTCTTTTCAATATACTGGTCCTCATAGGAGGCAAAAATATTCTTGATTTAGTTCATAGGTGTTTGTATGATGGATAGTAAATCTCTTGGTGGCGCATCATATTTGTTACTTTTCATTGATGACCTCTAGAAAAGTGTGGGCTTGCCTTTGAAATCTAAAAGACCAGGTATATTTGGAGTCTTCAAGCATTTTTAAATGTGTTCGATCAGATAAAGGTGGCGAATATAGAGGTCCATTTGAAGAGTATTGTAGAGAACATGGAATCATGTTTGAGAAAACAGTTCCAAAGACACCTCAGCATCTAATGGTGTTGCAGAGAAAATGAATCGTACGATTAATGACAAATCAGATGTGCTCTCTCATGCAAAATATCAAAAATCTTTTGGGATGAAGCAATGAAAACTGCAGTGAACTTGATCAATCTTTCTCCTTCGATTCACTTGATGGTGATGTTCAAATAGAGTGTGGACAGAGAAAGATGTATGTTACCAGTCATTTGAGAGTTTTTGGTTGTAGATGGTTTGTTCACGTTCCAAGAGATGAGAGATTCAAGCTTGATAGTAAATCCAAAACAATGTATATTCGTCAGGTTTTATGGTGATGAAGAATTTGGTTATAGATTGTGGGATCCGGTGACAAGAAAATTATTAGAAGCCGAGATGTGATATTTCTTAAAGACCAGACTGTTGTAAGATTTTGATAAAGCTGAAAAAATAGAAACAAATTCCAGAAGTTACATTGATGTTGCACCTAAGCCCCCCTACATAAACTCTTGTTGATGGAAGAGATATACAGGTAGATGATGAGAATGTTAACTGATGATCATGTGCCCCCACCATGATGAGCAGGTTCCAGTTGAGCCACTAGTCGAGTTTGAGTTGAAGAAGATCTACTAGAGAACGTCAACCTTCTCAAAGATATCCTTCACATGAGTATGTGATGATCACTGATAGCGGAGAGCTAGAGTACTATCAAAAAGCTATTACAAATTGTTGATAAAGAAAAGTGGTTAAAAGGCATGCAAGAAGAACTGAATTCCTTGCACGAGAATCACACATTTGATTTGGTAAAGTTGCTAAATAGTAAGAAAATCACTCAAGACAATGGGCCATACAAGATAAAGGCTGAAGAGAATAGTTCTCAACCAAGATACAAAGCAAGATTGTGTTGTGAAGGTTTTAATACAGAGAAAAGGTATTGACTTTTGATGAAATTTCATCTGCGAGAAGAAGTCCTATATTCGAGTTGTGCTGGGTTGGCAGCTAGTTTTGAACTAGAAGTTGAAACAACTTGAGTGAAACACTGCATTCCTTCATGGTGATTTGGAGGAAGAGATCTTATATGGAGCACACAGAGGGTTTCGAAGTCAAGGTAAAGAGGCACTTGTGTGTAAATTGAAGAAGCCTTGTATGGGCTCAAACAAGCACCTCGACACGGTACAAGAAATTTGATCTTTCATGGAGAATATGGGTATGGTAAAACTACTTCTGACCATTGGTGTATTTATCAAGAAATTATCTGATGGTGATTATGTTATTCTCTTATTATATGTGGATGACATGTTGATTGTTGGTCATGACACTAAGAAGATTCAATCTTTAAAAACAGATTTGAACAAGTATTTTGCAATGAAAGACTTGGTTCTGCAAAGCAAATTCTGGGTATGAGAATCACTCGTGACAGAAAGAATAATAAAATTGTGGTTGTCTCAACACAAATTATCTTGAGAAGGTGTTAGAGAGGTTTAACTATGAGCACATTGCAAACCTTTTAGTACTCCACTTGCTACCTCATTTTAAATCGAATTCTGATAAATGTCCTACAAGTGAGAAGAGAGACAAAGAAGAGATGAAGAAAGGTTCCTTGTGCATCCACAGTTTGGTAGTTTAATGTATGCTATTGTATGCACAAGGGCCAGATATTGTCTCATGCAGTTGGAGTTGTAGTTGGTTTCTTCTCTTTATGCTGGTAAAGATCATTTGGCAAGCAATGAGTGGAATTCTCAAATACCCCAGAGGCACTTCCAAAGTGTGTTTATGCTATGGAGGGTGGTGAACACTGTGTTGGATGGCTACACAGATGTAGACATGACAGGTGATCATGATTCTAGAAAATCTACTTCTGGTTATATGATGATTTGCAGGGGGAGCTGTGTCTTGGAAATCAAGACTACAAAAGTTTGTTGCTTTGTCCACTACTGAAAGCTTAGTATTTGCAGATTGAGCTTCCAAAGAACTCTTGTCGATGAAGAAAATTCCTACATGAATTAGGCCTCAAGCAGACAAGTTTTGGTGTATTCTGTGAACGTCAGAGTGTGATCCATCTCAGTAAGAAATACCGACTTTTCATGCAAAGATTGAAACATATTGAGTGTAGTATCAATTTGATACGAGATGCACTGGAACGAGTTCATTTTAATGAGACGAATTCATATGATGAGAAGGTTCAGATATGATGAACGAAGACTATAGCTACATGTGCGATATGATATGTATATAGAAAGAAAGCTGGCATGGTAGAGCAAGTATCTTCCCACTTGAGTCGTGATGGGGAGATTTGTTGAGTGGGCTCACTCCCCAAGGAACCCACTAGTTTTGTTAGTATTGTTATTATTAAGATAAAAAAAGAAAATAAAAAGAAGTTATTTAATGGGGTTGGCCCTGTGAGGAATAAAGGGATTTAGAAATCCCTAGATTATAAGGAAAAGAGAATACGGTTTGCAGGAAGAAAATATAAGGGTTTGGTTGGTGGTGGTCAGGTGTGTGAAACTGCTTCGTTTGATCTAATTTTGATAGGTTATTTTCTACCACTGAGTTGGTTACTTTATATATTAGTTGAGTAGTTTTCTTCTCTAAGAGTTAGTTTGGAATGCATTTTAGTGGAGGTTGTTATAAGGTTGTTATTTGTTGATTGATGTTCTCTATTGTTATTAGGAAGACTCTGGTGTACCCATATTATTATAGTGGAAGTTTTTACTCGGACTAGGTCCCGTGCATTTTTCATTCTCTAATTCGAGGGAAGTTTTCCACGTTAAAAATTTGTGTTTGTTTATTTAATTTCCTTGCCAATTATTTTTGCTTTGTGGAATTGGTATTTTCTATTGGCCATTTATCTGCACAGGTGGGGAAGAGAAAATTATTCCCGCATTATTGAGATAGTTATTGCTAATTATCTAATGGATTTCCCAACATAATTTTACTTGAATGCACCACCTATTTGGATTTCCTATTATGTGATTGATAGGCCCTAGATTAATAGGCATTGTCGAGTGGTGTAGACCAAATATAATTGCAATTTTATTGAGATTGATTGATATGCATATGATAGATGATAAATAGAATTCCTGATGATTAATGTAGAATGGTCGATTTGGTAATATTACGTAGACATAAATTTTAATGATATTTTAAATTCAATTGAGAGTTGTTCGACTCGTGATAATCAAATATGTATGAGATAGATATTGGAGATTTTTGGAGTTAAGATTACTTTTTAATCATATATGAAGAGTTCTAACAAACCTAGTGATTTATGGAGAGTACAATGAATGAGCCTCGATCTCGGGGAAGGCTACTACACGTGCGAATCGTAAAGTAAGACTGGTAAACCTTGGGGTATCTCGTGATAGAGGAAATTTCTAGTGGATTAGTGTGTAACTCGAATATTCCCTAAGTCGGGAGGCTACCGTGCAACACAATGAGATATCCTGTCTGTCGCGTATGTGTATATCGGTTGAGTCAAGGGGATCTATGAGGACCTTGGCCATTCATGAAAATTCTGTACACTTTTGTAGTATCAGGCACTACTAGACCAAAGTACTTAATTAGATGGTAGACACCATAGGGTACCAAATATGAAGAATATAAAGTATAAGAACATAGGCAATAATCATTTTTCATCCTTGCGACTGGTTTTATTAGCGATTGATTTGTCTGCATAACCTTGAATACTTATGTTCTATAAAATATTTTTCTTGGCGTCGTACGACTAGTGATCCTCTATGATGTTTACTGCGTAAAAAGCACTTTCTCATACTTCATCTTTGATAAGACTTTTTCCTCATTATATTTCTATTGTTTGTCGACAGTACATTATGAATGTCTTTTATATTTTTGGAATTTCCACTCTGATAGAATATTCATGTTGGATTATCCTTATTCTGCATTTATATTAAACCTATAATCTTTATATTAATAAATGGGATATCAAAATATTTTTTTGTGAAAAAATATTATTATGAGGATACTTTGAGTTTAATAATTTGATGAATGTTTGTTGATTAATGTGACGTGTTACAGTTATTACATGGGAATACTCTTTACCATTATATAAATATATTTTTTCTTGAGAATTTCACTCAACATCAATGTCACAAATTCCAAAAAATCTTTAATTTGAGTTTAAGGGTACTCACTATAAGTGTAATAAACAAACAAAAAAAATTACAAAGATTAAAATCAAAAGGCAATATATTTGTAAAGATCCAAAATATATTTATACATCTAAAAGAGATATGATTAGGCCACACAAGCTATAGTTTCTGACTTATAATTTTATAGCCAAAACAACTATCGTTGACTGCGTACACTCATGCATCCATGCAAATTCTCTATAAATAAAATAAAAAGTTTTAATATTCTAAATTTCAATATCTTCATAATTAAATAATAATATTGATGATGATAATATAGAAATCTTTTAGGAGGGAAACTTTGTGCTTCCAGTTTTCTAACAATCAGCTTTTAAAGTATTAAGAGATAGGATCGGTTTACCTACAAACCCACACCCTTGCATTTAACCACAATTATTATTAATGTATCTTAACAAATTTCTATTTGAGAAAGATGGATACGAATGTTGAAAAATTACAGACTTATGGATAAGATTTTTATCACATCATTTTTCTTTAATTCCCAAAATTACCTTTATTTTAAGAAGAATTGTTTTCTTGAATTACTTACCAACTTTAT